>JAFIRS010005596.1:0-53410 GCA_018342105.1 Gonioctena quinquepunctata
AAAGGATCCGCTTATCGACATGGAATTCAGAGCTTGATGAATTAAGGGTGAAAAATATCCAAATTTGTCCAACATTACCCAAATCTACTCAGCGATATGATATTATCTCTGATTGACAGATTTGGCTATTGTGGACAAAAAAAGGTGGTTTATTTGAACATTTATTACATTACATTCGTAGTTTTTTTTGTTTTGAGCTGAATTTCAGTTTATTTTTCAGAAGTAAACATTATGTTCTTAAATTCGTAGAATGTATTTTATTTTCAAAGCCGTTATGGCAAAAAGGAACCACAACACTCATTTTCAGAAGAGAAATTGTTTGTTGCATTTATTGCAGCAAATAATGTCTTGCATGCTAAGGAAGATCGGCGTCGTAGAGTCTCAGCCCCACATTCACACAAAAATTTTCCTACTGACTGAACTGACTGATGAGCCGACGCATTTTGGTCATCTCAGGCTTGATGTGCTTGGCATTGCTTTGGCCAGGGATATCATCTAGAACTGGGATATTCGCGCTCCCACCGAGTTGGGCTCTGATCACAACCAGGATATTCTAACCCGGGGGGGGGGGGGTGATCCACCGCCCCAATCGGATCGTATGTGTGGATTGGAACAAGTTTTGTTCGCCTCTGGAGACAGGTTACTGTGCTCCTGAGACTAGATTCTCCACTTGAGTTGGACGAGGCCGTAGCACGTTACAAACGCACCATCAAAAATGCTCTCAAGCTCCTCACGAAGGGAACCGGCTCTTAGATATCAGGATGAATTTCCTCGTAGGATTAAAAACCTAATACGCGAACGTAATCGTGCCAGAATGGCCTATCGAATGGAAATTATATCGAAATGTAAAGTCTAAAAAGTCTGAGTTCCTCCCTATTCATGGTGAGGTCGGCTTGAGCTTTGAACACGTCCAAAGCTCAAGCCTTCGCGACTCGATGGAAAAAAATGCAGACTGAATGAGCATCCAGACGATGATCTAGATCGTGGTCTTTTGCTGGAAAATCGGGTTCACCGCACTCTTAGAGAACCCAATCATGGACGGCAAACGGTTGTTTTTGTTGCGTACTTGAAATTGTGTCAAATATAGCGATCAAAATAATATTTGTGAACATACTACCGATGCCATCTACGAGAGACTAGACTAGCTATCGCATACAGGAATCTTATTTTTCTTCATCAAAGAGCAGCTGTCGAATAACTCCCTCCCATGTATCCAATAACTGGGTGGTTTGCCCTATATCCGATTCATTTTGGCATGAAGTATTTTGTGATATTATTTTGAAAAAGAGTTTCCTTCATGAACAGCTTCACATCGTTCGAAATTTCTTGTATTATTCCATCGATAGTGTTCACCATGGGCTCTTTTTTAAGATTGATTTGTTATTACATCAAAACATCAGCAAGTATCTGTTCCTTCATCAACCTCATTTTCACGAATGAATTTCGGTTAACGGAAATTCATCCAGAGGATGATTTGGAATTGTAACACCAGGATTTTTCATGTTTGTGATCACCGTAAAACAGACATAGATGTCCGCTGAATTCGTCAATAACACGTCGGAATCAGTCGGTACACATGTCTATTTTACATTTCAAACCGACGGGAAATCAATCACGAGTAACACGTCACCGGAAAAACTGAAATCCATCATTTTATATCAGAGTTATCTTTCGGAAAGAGGTAGTGACTATATCCAGCACTATATTATAGAAAAAATTATTCATGGGATTCTAATTTTTTTTAGAATTGAAATTAACCCGTTCGTGACGTTAAGATATCCACAAAACACTCAATTGGATGTATTCTTTATTCTGATGTTGATTTTTTCTGTTAATTTTTTTATTTATAAAGGTGAATTTTCAGAGTGATACTTTGATTTTTTGTTTTTGATGATTTTAAGGGTGCTCCACCAGTGGGGCACAACGGCCCTTAGTGATATCGTTTCCTAGAGCCGTTGTGATACACCAGTGGTCACGTAAAATAATGCATTCTATCCACTCAAATACAAAGATCGCGTCGGGTATGGACGTGCAGTTATTAAGCTCCGAGCTGAACAAGCTAAAGAAAGACGATTCAATTAAAATATAGTACTGAAAAAGTTCGTGAAAAGTGACAGTTTATATGGTAAACAGTAAGTTTCATGCTGAAGTTCTAAAAGTTTCTGCTGATCTAGTCATAATGAAAAAACTCGCTTTCCACCTGGAAAAAGGACGGAGGAACAAAGTGAATATATCAATTTATTGAAAGTGCAACTGAACATCTCAAAACATATAGCCAAATAGTACAACCTACGCCATCTGTGAATAACTCTCCCAACATAAAATATAAGCCAGCTCCAAGATACCAAATTATGATATTGTCGTCCAAACTACATATACATACCAAGTTTCATTTCCATACGACAATTAGAAGTAGATTATAATTTACTCCCAAGATTTGATCACATTGTTTGTTAGTCACAAGTAAAGCTAATAAAAGCGTGTTAACAATTCATTTTGAAACAGAATGTTATTAAGTTTTCATTTTCCAGGTTTTCGAATCAAAATTTACTTTAGTTTTCATATGTTGTTTACATACATTTATTACCAAATCGAAAAACCACTTTGGACCTAGAGACTTACACCTATACGCGAACGTGTTAAACAGTAACGATTTCAGTCCTAGCAACTCTAATGATTGACACACCCTTTATGGTAGAAGTTCAGATCTCTGTTGACTGGTCACCAGATGGCCTCTATGAAAATATTTCAGAGAATTGCACAAATATACTAGAGACATTTTTAAACCAAATGTTGATAGAGTCCTTGCCGGTAACATCAACTTGGATTCATTTGATCACACCCGTAACTCTCATCAATTTCACGACTTGAAAAATGTGTTATCCAGTTGTGGACTCAGTGCCAAGGTAAAGTGGCATGTGTTTTAGATGATACTGTCTCAGATCAGAGAATGATACCCCTTGAAACCAATCTCACTGCACAACCAGCTCAATCACGAAGAGCTACTCTCAAAAGATCCTGCAACTCAAGATGAACTAACTGATTTTCTGTTAGAACTCCAAGATGGAACCTGGCAGTACGTTTCGGAGAAATCCTCTATTCATGAAGCCTTTGAAAATGTTTATTAATGAGCTTCGAGGAAATCGAAAATATTTTCCAAAGCGGAAGCACGCACAAAATTTCACTAAAAGGAAAATGGAATAATTCCATCATTTGCTTAACAAAACAAGATTACCTTAATGATATCATATATCCACGATTCCGAAAGCTGAGTCCCGCATCGATACGTTCCTGACACATGGTTTTTGCAGTCCTAACGAAGGCTGGAGAGAGGAGACTTTTTATGGTATAGTTGTGAACACCAACAGTTCCAACCAGGTATAAAACCTTTAAGAGTGCTTTCCCGGTCCTGAACTATTTCACAAATAACATTTTTCACAATCGATAAACTCTATGTCACCTTCTCATGAACAATAACAGAAAATTACTCTCACAGAGAAAGTGAGGTTCTGTTCATCTATCCATGATATGCATTTTATGAGTATCCGTGAATAATTGTTTGATTCACTCTAGCATAAGTTATTTCTCGTAGGCCAGGTATTTTTGAGTCTTCCTGAATAAAGGAGATAATTGTTTTTGATATTTGGTTTGTTTATTTTCTCACGATGATCAACTAACATAACTAAGATCATTCAGTAAACTGAAGTTAGCCACCAGTGGCCAAATTCCTTTTGAACCGACTATATGAGACAAGGGCGTACCGACTGTTGTTAGCTGTGGCGAAGAAAATAATAATTGTTGGTAGCGTGACGAGAGAACAGTGACGTTCGCTGACAATTATTATTACAGGGTCAGAAATATCTATTTATATCATATAAATTTGTCTCTCAAAGAATACCAAAAATAATTAGCTATCTTCATTTTAAGTTAACAATTTATAGATTTTTCAAAATATCAAACCATATCAATTATATATATATATATATATATATATATATATATAAATCTGTAGGTAGGTACCTCTGTGATGAGCAATTGTCATTTGGTTCAGATTGCTAAGTTACCTAGCATCCGATCTTCCACCAAGGCCGTCATTTGAGAGAAGTCATGTTTATAGGGCTGAGAAGAAGGATAAGATCAGCGAAGTAATGGCCGGAAAGAGAAAGAGAGAGAAAGCTTGGGAGAAAGAGAGAGAGAAATGCTTCGTTTGAATTACTTTAGTTGTGCTGAGCAAAAAATAAATGATATTTGGATGTATTTTTGAATGTAGGTACTGATCGTTAGGTCGAAACAGTTGGAGTTCCAGGTGTTTGAGTAATTGATAGTATCAGATATATTATATGAGAAAGAGCGCTAAAACCACTGAAACAATTATTTTCTATGAGCAGGAATACTCAAAACCAATTTCCTTCTCAAATTCAAGTTGTGTTCGTCAGTTTTATGAGTTAAATGATCATGTAAGTAGGGGGGATTTTTATACTTGATGATTTTGAAGGAAGTGCAGGCTGTGTGTAGGCGTTTGCGGTTGCTCATGTTGAGACACTTTAAATCTTTAAGTTTGTCAGAAATTCTGGATCTACTTCTTATACCAGAAATAAGTCTCATTAATGTATTCCGTTGTTTTCGTAAACGCCTTATGTCATTGCTATCTAAACAATTGTGATAGACCACATCGCAGTGATTAAAGTGGAACAAAACTAGTGAATCGCATAATATTTCTTTGACCTCTGTAGATAATTTTCTCTGCAGATATAATCAATTTCAGAGATGCATAAAAAGTTTTGAGTTCCTAAGTGACATGTTCAGTGAATCTGAGCTTGGAGTCTATAATAAGCCCTACATTTTTAGAGTGAGACTTGAAATTAATTTTTCCGACGACCTACCTGAAATACGTATCATTTCGCACTGTAAACTACACTAGTACGAAATGAAATATTCATCTCCACGCTCTGCGATTGGTGCGATTACCCAATATAGTTAACTATACTCTGATTTTCACTCATAGGTAGCTGTGACAATGACATATCTACAAACGAATTCATAACATTATAGTGTCAATGTGATTTACCAAGTAGATCGTATAATTTGTTCAGTTTTCTTTGCTGCAATGTCATCCGACGATGAAATGGTAGATTCTACTCCCCCAGAAGTATGCAATTCAGCAGACGAAGCAATTGCTGCCAGAAAAGAGAGAGAGAAATGCTTCGTTTGTATTACTTCAGTTGTGCTGAGCGAAAAATTAATGATATTTGGATGTTTTTTTGAATGTAGGTACTGATCGTTAGGTCGAAACAGTTGGAGTTCCAGGTGTTTGTGTAATTTGTATCAGATATATTATATGAGAAGAGCGCTAAAACCACTAAACAATTATTTTCTATGAGCAGGAATACTCAATACCATTTCCTTCTTAAATTCAAGTTGTGTTCGTCAGTTCTATGAGTTAAATGATCATGTAAGTAGGGGGGATTTTTATACTTGATGATTTTGAAGAAAGTGCAGGCTGTGTGTAGGCGTCTGCGGTTGCTCATGTTGAGACACTTTAAAATCTTTAAGTTTGTCAGAAATTCTGGATCTACTTCTTATACCAAAAATGAGTCTCATTCATGAATTTCTTTTTTTTTGTATACGCCTTATGTCATTGCTATCTAAACAATTGTGATAGACCACATCGCAGTGATCAAAGTGGGACAAAACTAGTGAATCGCATAATATTTATTTGACCTCTGTACATAATTTTCTTTGCGGATATATCAATTTCAGAGATGCATAAGCAGTTTTGAGTTCCCAAGTGACATGTTCAGTGAATTTGAGCTTTGAGTCTATAATAAACCCTACATTTTTGGAGTGAGACTTGAAATTAATTTTGAAATCTCCAATTTTCAGATCGTAACTTTTTGCCTGCTCGCAAATATTTTCGGTCCTGAAAATCATAGTAACTGATTTTCAACATATGATCTGCAGATACTTCCAAAGTTGCATTCAAGTTACTATTGATACAGTTCACGTCCTCTGCGAGATTTGGTGGATCAAAGGGTAAATATATCCAAGAATCATCTGCGTATAAATGGTAGATGCAGGATATCAGTTTTTCAGTTGGAGATAAATCTGGTGATCTGGGGGGCCACATGATCGTACCACGTGTAGATATTACACGAGCTGGAAAGGTAGTTTGGAGAAATTGTGTTATATCAAACACCATCCTGTTGAAACCAAATGTCCCTAAAATTAATAGGAAGTAGCTGAACTATCGGAAAAATTTTATTCTGAAAGAATAGTAGATATCTAAGAGCATTCAGGTTACTATCGAAAAAGAACATTCCTGTCGAAACATGTTTTTGTGGGTATTGAGTACGCACAGGAATACTTAGATGTTGGTTTTCCCGAGGCAAATATCGTACAACGGATGGATTGTGTTTTCTATGTGAAGAAAACAATGACTCGTTTGTAAATAATATGTTTTGAAAAAACATTTTCATTTTGTTTTTTCATCATGGTTTTACAAAATTCCATCGGTCTATTGTGGTCCTCGGAAAAAATGTCCTGTTTTGTTTGTACTTCGTAACAATGGTACGCACTCCTTTCCAAAATATTCCGAACAGTTATGTCATTCATATTGATTTGATATCTACGATTTGTCGACTCGTACAAGGTTCACTGACTTCAACAGCGGCACATACATTTATTTCCCTATTTTGACGCTCTTCATTTATTGGCTTTACACGTGGTTCATCGACCTTTTGAAATATTTTTTCGATAATTCGACTAATGGCAGACTGTGGCGGACTGTGGTGGAATTGGCCTATTTTCAAATGCAACAAAAAACAAAATCATTGTATCTTGAATCGAGTGACCCCCAAAATACCACTTTACAATTTGTATCTTTTCTGCCCATGTGAACGTGATTATTTTACAATTCGCAAGAACTCCTTTTATTTTCAATCGTTATTGGCTCACTACTAATGCGAAGAAGTATTTTTAGTATACTGCTAGACTGCCTGGCACGTAAATGTGCTCGAGAGAATGAGTGTAGGAAAGAAACAGTGGATCAGTTTACTAATTGATTCCTCATTGCGTATATTTGTCACATTTGGTGCTGGTCGACTATAGAAACCATCCAACATCCAGACAATATCACTTTTCCCCATTTACCGCTGTTATATATATGATAAAGAGGTTGTCTACAAAGTGCAATTGTTCAATTTTTTCTGTCGGAAATGTCAAAACGGCATTTGTATTGTGATTCGGAAGGGTGAAAGCTTTCTATCAAAGATAGGCACAGTGTCGAAAGTGCGCCTACAATAAATGAGTTGCAATGAACGAGTCGGCCGGCAATAACCTCGATTCGAATGTGAATGACGTGAAGGAAAAAAAGAAGTGGTCGGGTGACCACTGCTGTGTTGTAGAATGCACAAACACGCGTTTAAATGCACCCGCGAATACCTACGAAATTTTATGGTTTTTCTACCGTGAGCTACAAACGTGAGCAAAGGGAAAAATGGATACTGCCAGTACGAACAGAAAAGTGAGTGGAATGTCCGTTAATATTGTACACTAATAAACAACTAGTATTACTTGTTTGTTGAAAATTATTGACAAATTGCAATAAATGCAGTATTGATATCCACCTTGTATGGTATACCGGGTGATTGTCTGAGGTGGCTCAACCCTATAACTTTATTATTATTGAAGATAGAAAAACAGAATTTGGGGGTTGTGTATTATAGTTCAATTTAAGTTTTTCGACATATTTACTTGCTTTGTCGTACCTCCGGTATGACCGGAAATAACCTCAACTTTCGATTATTAAAAGGGACATCCTATATATTTTCACTAATTTCGATCGAGAATGAAATTCTAAATCCAACAACACCTCACTTGTCAATATTTGACAAATAAAGTCATTTTTATTCCAATTTTAATTTTTCGATCTAGAATGCCATGAATCGTGTAAATTGCTTCATTCTTGATCGAGTGCGAATTTTTCCAGTCACTATTTTTCTGAATAATTGCAAGAAGCGATCATACCTGATTACAAATGATACGTATTCGGTATACTTATGCACCAAGTCCTCTTATTCTAGTTATCCGCGATAAACAATTGAAGCTGTTGCTAGGACTACCTAAACAAATATGCTTATGAATATTCTGCCACTTTAAAAAATGTATTAGTTGCGTAGTTTATAATTTAATACTAGAAACGAGAAAATTGACATGTTGCTAATTTACGGAGAAGCAAAAAAGAATGCAACTGATGCAGCTCGAATTTATGCTCAGAGGTTCCCTAGTCGTCGCCATCGTACTCGACATTATTTTCCAAAACTGGAAAGGAAAATGCGAAATGAACCAGAAGAATATGCCAATAACTTCATCGTCAGTGAAGAAAAAGAAGTAGACGTGTTGGTCTATGTTGAAGTGAATTGCAGGGCGTCAATTGGCCAAATTGTTTCTGAGTGTGATGTAAGTTATTCGTTCGTTTGGAGAATTCTCCACAAATATAATTATGGATCATTCAACTAACAACTACACGATATCGATAACGACCACAACGAAAGATTAAATTATTGCAACTGGTTTTCGACCAAATACAGAGAAGATGTACGTTTTCCATTTGAAATTATTTATTCAGATGGAACTCGATTCACCAACTTGGGTCTGTTGAGTCGGAATAATAAAAGGTACTGGTGTCAAACAAATTTATATCTGATGCAAGAAGGAAATTTTCTAGAGCGATTTGGTTTCGGTTATCGGAGGAAAACTTTTGGGGCCAATAATTTTCGACGCACAACTTACTGCGGAAAGATATCTACAGTTCCATAGAAATCAAATTAATGATTTTATTGAAGATTTGCCACTGGCTAACCAAGTTTATATCTATTTCCAACAAGATGGAGTGCCACCTCACAATTCTCAAGTCGTAGGAGAACATCTGAGTGACACCTTCCCAGAAAAGTGAATTGGCACTTATGGACCTATTCAGTGGCCTTCGAGGTACATTCTTTAATTGTCATATTTGTTCATAATGTATTATTTCTTCTTCAAATTCTAGATCACCAGATCTCACTCCGCTAGATTTTTTCTCTGGGGTACAATTGGAAATCAGGTGTATAACACAGCATTCCAGAACATCACTGCGGAACAGCTAATCAATGTGGTGCGCGCAACAATGAAAATGTTGAACTTTGCCGTGATCAAGGAGGAAATTTTGAAAATTTAGAACCTTAATGCACTTATTTGCGACTTTTGAATAATTCGTAAAACGACTGTGAAGTCATAAGCCTCAAAGTCGTATTTTTTCCATGTTACTTGATCAAGGATGAAGCGATTTATGCGATCCATGGCATTCCGAATCGAAAAATAAAAATTGGAATTGAATTCACTTTATTTGTCAAATATTGACGAATGAGGTGTTGTTGAATTTAGAATGTCATTTTAGATCGAAATAAGGAAAAATATATAAGATGTCCCATTCAAAATTCGAAAAATCGTGTCAAACCGGAAGTACGGGAAAAACGGTCAAACCAGAAGTACGGCAAAGCAAGTGAATATGTCAAAAAATTTAAATTGAACTATTATACACAACCCCCAAATTTCGTTTTCCTATCATTGATAATAAAAAATTATAGGGGTGAGCCACCTTGGAGAATCACCCGGTATACCTACTTGGAAATATTCAATTCATAATTTCGTAGCACATAGTTGGGTAGAAAATATTTTTTTTTATGTTGTTCCGATGGGAATCCATGGCAACCAAGTAGGCGAAAAGAAAAAAGTCAATTGACCAATTTTGGAAATTAAAAATCATGCATGAAACATATTTTTATTCATGTAATACACATTCAAAATTAGTTTTTCAGTCAAACTCTGACAGTAACGAACAATATGAAAAATATGTGAAAATGTATGTATGTAGGAAAAAAACAATATTTTCAATATCTTTTTTTAAATTTCTTCAATATTTATTATTATCTCTCTATTATTTTTGTTTATTTGTGTAATTAACTCCTACATCAGACATGTAAGTTTTAATTAAATTTTATCAATTATTTGTGGAAATATTAATTCACCTCTAATTCGACAGAGTACTGATTTGTTGTCGCTGCCGCTTGGCTAATCACTTTCGCATGAAAGCTGGAGTAATCAATTATTCTTACTTCCCGCACATGACACACATGACTCGATGCTGCTCCTTTTTTCAAAGACTGATTTTTGGAAACGATACTACTTGAAATGGGTAAAAACCCAATTGCAACCCCCACTTGATCCATTACGACACGACAAATTACATGTAACCTGTGGTAGAAGTCCATTGTATCTCAAAGTGGAGTGGTATGATTTCACGAAGTAGAAAAACTCAAAGTCATCTCCACAATTCAATATCGCCATCGATCAGTTATGTGTTGGTGGATAGGTAGAAAACCATCGATTAGTAGATGTTTCGAACTTCTATAGGTTCATCATCAGCTGGCAGAGATTCTTATGTCTGATTTAGAACATAACCTCAAATTCTTTCCTTCATTCAATCAAATATGTTTTTGGTACAGATATGTGGATGATTGCATCGTTCTTTTCAATGGTAATCTTCAAGAAGTAAATCTTCCATTGGAATTTTTAAATTCCTTACACCCTTCTACACAATTTAGAATGGAAATAGCAAAAAAATAATATTTTTCTTTCTTAGATTTATTGATCGACACTATCGATTCTTAATTTGATTTTTCGATTTACAGGAAAACTACTCATACAGTGATTCCTTTTTCTCCATGCCACCCCAATTCCCATAAATTTGCAGCGTTTAATTCCCTTTGCCATAGACTATTTAACATTCCGTTGTCTCCTGAAAGTTTCAACATAATTGACAAATAGGCCATAACAATGACTTTCCCTCCTATTTAATCAATAGAATTCGTGATAAACATTTAACCAAATCCCTCAATCGTAGTTCAATTCCTATTAATAATGCCAATAAATATTGTTCTATTCCTTGTAGGTATAGTTTCTCTTGATATTTTGAATATTTTTAGATGTTTCGGTAATGATATCAATTTCTCCTTTTTCACTATGGATTCGATTTCCAAAATGTTAGTTAATACTATAGATTAAGACCTCTCGCCCACAAATCAGGCTTCTACAGAATTTCTTGTCCACAGTTTGGTTGTGTTGCTCAATATGTCGGACAGAGTGGTAGAAAAATCGAAACAGGAGTTTTGGAAGACGTTCAACTAATTGAGAGTTCTAGAAACCCACACATAGATGATTATAATAGTGAAAGTTCATTTGCTAACCATATTATTATCACCATCACAGCTTTGATATTGATACTGATTTAGATATTTTGCACGTTCGCCAAAAAGGTTCTCTACTCAATTTTCTTGAAATGTTTAAGATCAATTCTGCTTCAAACAATCCAACAATCCGAATGTTGTTTCTCTAAACGAACAAGTACAATTTGCCAAAAGTTTTTCAATTCCCTTACTCTTCAATAGATTTCTTTCTTGGCTTGATCTCCGATAAACCGATTGTTCTATGTCATAGTAGATCAGTTCGTTTGGTCAGGTGTTAGTGGTATTCCTTCCTTCTGTAGAGGTCGCACTTCATGGCGTTTGTTGAAATAACGAGTCTGTCATAAGCGCACTGATCTGCAATTCAATACATAAATGTTCTACTCTTAGCTGTAATTATATCTGAGCTCTTTGCACAGAATACTATTTGCTTCGGTTTGGATTTTCTTCCATTCCACCAATCTTCTGTGCATGTTGTTCTTCTGTCATCGCTCCATGGTGGTGTTTTAACAATTCAGTTTGCTTGATGGATGGCCCGTGTGTGCTTTCATTCACCGCTCATTGCTACCATTGTTCCATATGTCGTTAAATCATTTTTTATCGGCTAATGGTTTCAGCCTCCCTAGAGATAAAAAAGGGAAATAATAATTTTTAATGACAAATCTACTCTCTGTGATTTGTTCTGAACATGGATCTCGTGACATATAATTAATGTCTTCACCCATCATGTTTTCTTCTCTATGTAAGTGTAATATATTAGCTTCTAAGGGTGGGTATTATAAAACTATTTCGACAGATAACTAGGAGTTAACTTGTGGATGACGTCACATGTTATAGTTAACTTCAAAATGTAGCAGTTAACTTTATCGGGTGGAACGGGTGTCGGTTAAAGTTAACTTTGTAGAAAATGGTGGTTTTCGATTATCGACAATTCTCCTGCTCCTGTCAATATTGCATATGAGTCATATAACCTCAATTTTATTGTTTTGATTTTTCGTTTTCGCAAAATGTTAGCAAACGATATCCACGTTATTTTTGAGGAACTTTTGACCAATGATGAAGAAGATGCTGTGAATATTGTTGAAGCCCCTCGGCGACAAAGGATATTTCACCTTGTGGAAGGAAACATAATTTAAAAACCGATTTCGACTATCAAGAGAGTCTGTACGCTTGTAAATGGGGCACATTGAAGCAAATTTACAAAGACCAACTAATAGGTCAGCATTTCTAGTACCTATTTTAATTATTGTAGAATTATACATATTTTTAGGAATCATCCTCTATCGCCAGTAACACAAGTGTTGATTACACTCAGATTTTATGCAACTGGTTCATTCTTGGTAGTTGCTGGAGATTTTGGAGGTATTCACAAGTCAACTGCTAGCAGTGTTATTAGAAAGGTCACAGGGGAAATTGCATTGTTATCCTCTATTTACATGAAAATGCAAGAGACTTTTTGTGTAGTGTTATTCATTTCAAGACTCTAGTGAAGTGGTGAATTTAAATCTTAAGACAATATCATTTGCGAAAACTCTCTTTGAAGGAGACAAAGTATGCTCTAAATTGCTTGCAAAAAAATCTTTTTCAGAGTTTCTGTACAGCTTAGTGAAGTCATCGGGAATTATTTTGAAGAAATGTTACACATTATTATTTGTGAATGTTCGAATTAAAAATAAAACTAACAAAAACAGTTTTTTTATTCCATTTAAAACAAACAAGATGGTGTGAAAATGTGTCCTTATCACCTAGATAATAAATAATAACAATAAATAAATAATGTTTATTCAGGTTCAGATCACAAAAGGTAACAAGAAGGTAATACATAAGCTGAATAAACATGGTAGAAACCACAGAAGCATCACGTTGCTTGTATGAGATAAACATATATAGTCACTCTTTTTCCATACTGTATGAATAATCTTCGGTATGTCGAATAATATCTCTTTTTTCTCTTCTTAAGTCTCTTTTTTTTCTTCTCAACTCTCTTCAAAGGTTCCCTTTTCACTTTTTTCTTGGCCACACACAATAGTCAACATAATATTCACCAGGTAAACCAGAATTTCATTGAATGTCAACAATCACAAGAGATTCGACAAGTTTTAAGTGTACAATGGCTAAAATCATATAAACATTAATGTTTCGAAAAGTAAACAATGTGTCATCACCTAGATATACATGTTGTAGTGATATTCACTGAAATGACTTTTTTTAAATAAACTTTGGTTGCAAAAAATTATTTTAAATATGACAACTATTCGAAGTGCAAAATGGAAGTTTAAGATAGAAGTGACGCTCTTCGGTTCTGGGGATCCTCTTATAGATGCGGTGGTGCTGACTCAGAACTGGGCCTTGTTTACGGCTTCTGGAGCCCAGGTGGATAAATGCTGACTTGGCTTTGTCCTATTTGCTCTTGCAACAATGTTGCAACTGCTTGTGGAATTACTGCGTAGAATGCCTGGATTTTTGGATATAACATACATTTATAGCCACTCTTTTTCCATACTGTATGAATAATTTTCGGTATGTTGAATATATCTCTTTTTTCTCTTCTCAACTCTATTTTCTTTCCTCACAACTCTCTATGAAGGTTCTCTTTTTCACTTTTATCCTGCACACAGACGATACAGGAGGATTTTGGGAAGGGACTGGATTCTTCTTCAAGAGCCCATCGTCTGTCTAAAAACTCGCTCAATCCTAGATTAGTCTGCACCAGAACGTTACGTTAATTTTCTCATGGAAAATGATGAAAACTTATTCCAGTTCAACGGGATCGTTTTGCCAAGAGAAAAATTGTAGGTTACCTTTTTGCCTTCTTCTTCTTCTTTTTATTTAAAAAATGGTACCTTTATAAAACTGACATTTCGAAGCTCAAGTTAACTTGACTGATAAAATCAAAGTTAACTTCAAAACATATTTATAATACCGGCCCTAAGAGAAACTTGGTTCGTACAATTGGAAAATACTTTATTCAGTTTGACAACTAACTGACAAGATCAATTGATACAAGGTGACTACAAAATATAACTACCTTACAACTAGATCCACAGATGTTACAGTAAGTAACACATATTGTACTCCACTACCTATGGTTTTACCCCCTTTCTCTTCTTTTATTGTAGAATTTTACATTCAGCTGATGATGAACCTATAGAGGTTTGAAACATGTACTAATCGATGGTTTTTTACATATCCACCATCACATAACCAATCGATTGCGATATTAAATTGTGGAGATGACTGAGTTTTTCTGCTTCGTAAAATTACATGTAGGTTGAATGCCGTTCACAGACTACTCATCTCAATCTGCATTTTATTCAATACTAGGGCAATTTCCGAAACCAGGCCTTAATTTAATTCAAAGGTTATACATGCCGAATAACAATGCAACCGCAGTTTTCACGTTTGTAACAAAAAAAATTCAATGTGTTGCACTTTAAAAACACTCCATTTATCACAGGGGCAAATACGGATAATTTGCGCTATCTGTAGTAAGTCGCATGATTCCGCCACTGCGGCGCCACTTACAAAGGTGCTCCAAGTCCACAACTTTCGGTAGTGAATTCACCAAATCTTCAAAACGTAAATAATGCATTTTTACCAGTGAATTCACCAAATCTTGGTAATGTGAATTAGACATTTTTTCCTGACGAACTTCGTGAGAATACCAGGTCCAAGCTATGAAATAACTGTAGTGTCATCGGTTTCCTATATGTATGCAAAATTCAAAATGATTCAGACTCCTGGAAGGGGGTGCAAATTTATTTCAAATATCCCGTACATCCATACTACAGTTATGAAACATCTCACATATTATGGAAATTGCAACATATTGATTGGTCAAACGCTTTCTTATCATCCTGTTATCCTAAATAATGCCACCATCATTTTCTGAAAAGTGAAAGTTGCCGAAGAAATCTAGATAAAATCAGTTCCGAAGCAAAATGTGGTTTTTCGTCGAAGTTACTAATTTCATGCCCCAACTAAGGGACAAGTGGTTATGGACAGTGGAGCCGCGGTCACGGGGTTTCATAGGGTTGAAGGGTTGTTTGAGTAGCGATGAATCTGGGGTCGGCATCCGTAGGGTGGGGTGAAGTTGTCTCGAGAGAGGTTCGGTTGGGGTTTGGGACAGCGAAAGTCACTCAGAATATGCTCAGATAGATAATGTGCCAGACAATTCCTGTTTGAATATGTTGCAGATTAGAATGGGTGAGCATCAGCACAAGAGAACAAATGAAAAGGGGTAAATGCAGCTGTGTGGAATCGGATGGTTGGTTGATTGCAGGAATGTAAGGTATCGAGTCACAAATCTGGCGTTAAACCAAAATTTCCATCACCATCACGAAAACCACTAGATGTTGAAGTCAAGAACTGGAAACAGATTGAGATCATAAAGTCAGAAATGAGTGGATTTCGATGTTTGGTCAATTTAAATATCATGAAATTTCCAGTATTAGAAGTCGTTTGAAATGGCTATAAAACCAACATGTTCTATAATCATGCCATCAATGAAGTAAGAATATACGATTAGTCATAAGTATGAATATGAGGATTTCGATTTATCCCTTCCAATTTCAATATTTGAAATTTTGCACACGTATTACAAATCGATGACAATACAATAATATCATAGCTATGACATGGTATTCTCACCAAGATCGTCAGAAAAAAATATTCTACTTTTCAAAGATAGGGCGAATGCGCAGATTCACCAAAAGATATATATATACAGGGTGTTAGCGAATCAGGGGGGAAAACTCCAGGGGGTGATTTTTTATGAGAAAATAATGGCAGTATGCTTCATAACTTTTGTCCGCAAATGCTTCGTTTTCCGAGATACGGGGTGTTTTGAAGTTTTTCTTAAAAACTAACTATTTATTTATTCCTCTGAAACAGGTCAAGATATGCAAATGAAATTCGATGAGTTTCAAGAGGTAGTTATTGCGCATTTTTTGACATGCAATTAAGAATTTTATGTTCATCATTGGGTAATGATCTAAATTTTTTTGAAGAAAAAATGGTACGCCACCGAGATATTCCAAATTTAAAATCATTTTTGAATTCGACGTTCAATTTGTGACAAAAAAATCTCTCTTGCCTTAAATAAAACATCTTAACGCGTATTTGTCATTATCTATTAGCGATGCTATTAGGCTATTAGGCTACTATCAACATTCTGTTAAATACGAATATTTCAACGAAATGTCAAATTAGCGTTTTTTCATTTTTAGGCTTTTAGTTTGGTGTAACATTAATGATAATAATTAATTTTTCTTTTATCGAAATGAATGGAAAATTATACAAATGCGGAATTGTCAGACATGCATTTTGTCTATTGTCGAAGTTATGGAAATGGTCGGCAAGCTCGACGATTGTATGCTGAGTTGTATCCAAGAAGTAGGGTACCCCATCACATAATATCTGCTCGTCTTCAGCAACGTTTGCGCGAAAATGATACATATAAGAAACAAACGGCTGAGTGCGGGCGCCCTCGAGAAGTACGAACTGTGCAACAAGAAAAAGCAGTTCTCGAGTTAATTGCGAAGTCACCTGAAACAAGTACTCGACAAATTGCCAACATACTGAATGTGAGCAACTTCACTGTATTTAAAATTCTTAAAGCAACAGCAATTGTATCCGTTTCATATTCAACGTGTGCAAGCTCTACTACCTAGATACTTTTTTCCGCGCCTAGTTTTCTGCCAGTGGATTCTTCATCAAATCGCTCAAATTCCTAATTTTTCAAATGGCGTTTTGTTCACTGACGAGGCTTATTTTGGACGTCAGTGTATACGAAATTTCCATAACAATCACCTCTGGGTTGAGGAAAATCCACATGGGAATCTTTGAAGCTCATTTTCAGCATCAGTTTTCAGTAAAGGTATGGCTTGGGGTACTTGATGATAATCTAATCGGTCCATATTTCCTTCCACAACGACTAACAGGCGACTCTTACCTCAATTTCCTACGGGAAGAATAACCTGTTCTTCTTGAAGAAATTCATCTACAGCTGAGACAACACTTCTGGTTCATGCATGATGGTGCACCAGTCCATTTAAGCATTATTGTACGTAATCACTACGTAGTACAGAGCATTGGCCTGCTCGATCTCCGGATTTAAATCCTCTAGATTTTTGCATTTGGGGTTTTCTTTGGTCATTAGTTTATTCCACTTCCGTCGACAATGTTGAAGATCTGAGGAATCGAATTATAGTCAGCTGTGAGACAATAAGAAATACACCAGGAATATTTGCGCGAATACCACAATAAATGAGGCGAAGAGTTAAATCTTGTTTCACGTCTGAGGGAGGTCATTTTGAACATTTGTTGTAGCTTTGCGCCTATTCATTTATTATTGTTATTTCCTGTTATTGTTCTGGTTTAACGTTATTGTATTAGATAGTTCATGATAATGTACTGAAAAAATGAAAAATACGCGTTAAGATGTTTCATTTTCTGCATAAAAACGGCGCCCCATACGAAAAAAATGCAGGATAAATTTTCTGTCACAAATTGGACGAAAAATTCAGAAATGATTTTTAATTCGGAATATCCCTGTGGCCTACCATTTTTTTCTTTAAGAAAATTGAGATCATTTCCCATATGCGCGCCAATGATGAACATAAAATCAATAATTGCATGTCAAACAATGCGCAATTACTACCTCTTGAAACTCACGAAATTTCATTTGCTTATCTCGATCGGTTTCAGAGCAATAAATAAATAGTCAGTTTTTAAGAAGAACTTTAACACCCCGTATCTCGGAGAACGAAGCATTTGCGGACAAAAGGTGTGATTATTTTTTCATGCTGAATCGCCCCCTGAAGTTTGTTGCACTTATTCACTAACACCCTGTATATATCTCCCAGAATAACCTATGTCGCTCATCCAAACCAATTATGTTTAACTTTCTTGCACATTTGAATGAAAGCTTGTCTTTAAAAGGGTTTTTTATTAATTATTTTATTTTGTTCTTTTCAGTAAGTACGCCTTAATGCATTTTTGTTGAAGCATCGTTATCATGAGACTTTTTCCTGTATGTTCTGAGCTATCTTCAATTCATGAATTCTGACAAAAAATCAATAATATTCGATTAAATTCATGATCTTCGACCCCAAAAACCCCGACATACCAATTTTGAATAGAAACGGTCCATTATCACAATACTTGTCCAGCATCTTGGAGCCGCCATCTTGAATTCATGAATTTTGACAATCATTTCATAATCTCCGACCCCGAAAACCACATACCAGTTTTGAATTAAATCGGACCATAATTACGGAACTCGCCGGCCATCTTGAAGCCGCCATTTTGAATTTGTGGATTGAAATACATAATCTCCGACTTCGAAAAAATGTACCGATTTTGAATAGAATCAGACCATTATCACACAGATCGTCAACCATCTTGGAGCCGCCATCTTTATTCTGTGAATTTTGATGAAAAATTTATAATCTTCAACCCCTAATACCTCCAGTTACCAATATTGAGTCGAATCGGACCATAAACACAAATATTGTCCGCCATCTTAGAGCCGCCATTTCATTTTTTTCTCTAACAAAAATTCCATAATGTATTGTCACGGGAACTATGAACACCTGCCCAATTTCACGTTAATCGGGCAACTAAAAGTGGGTCAAATTTAACTTGCAAAATTTTATGACAGACAGACAGACACCAGGACAGGTGAAACTAAAATATTAATATATTAAAAAAAACATCGTTGATAGGAGACAAATTGAGCTGAGGGCACACACAGTAGAACAACTATTTTTCAATTGTTTATCCATACTCAATCAAGAAATCTTTTCCATTTTTTCCATTTATTATTCCGTTGTTTTCAGTCCTAGATTTATTTATTTGTTTATTTATTACAAAGTAGGGATACAAACAGATAAATCCAACGAGTATCCTCTTTTCTGGTAATCTAATAGTAATCGAATAGTGAGCTAAAATAACTTACAAGATAAACATTTTGAATGATGCATTATAAAATCAAATATGAACATATATGAATAATGTGAACAATGTGAATAATATGAACAATGTGAACAATATAAATAAATATGAACAAATGTGAATAATGTGAACAATGTGAACATTACGAACAATGTAAACAATATACCTATGTACAATATGAACAATATATAAAAATTAATGGGATGTATATTGAAGTGAAAATATTCAGTATCAGGTTAAACGAAGACAGAACATGGATTTCACGTAGTTTTTAAACCTTAGAAATGAGAACCTGATTATTGCGATGTCATTACATTGGCTATTGAAAGTTCTCACCATTCTACAAATGGGAGAGTTTAATCCTGAATTTGTTTTTCTAAATGGTGTATTAAAAGTTTCGTGCTTCCTTAAATCTCTGTTTGGTGTACTTAAAGATATTTTGGACGATAGTTCAGAACAATCAATACGGTTATTGAATATTTTGTAGATCATCAGAAGGTCGGATTGTTCCGTTTCTCAGGTTGTTTTTTTCTATATTATCCTTGCCCAGACATTGTGATATGGATCTATATGGTACACCACCATTTGTTCAATTCATACTTCTTTCCCATTCAAACTATATTTGTATATCTGTATCTGTTCATTTTGTCATCGATTACAGCAAACACTTCACGTCGCATCATACCCAAGTAACAATGTCAGTTCCATGTGTATTCATTGTGATCTTGTGTAGGTTCGATGATAGCTATTTTGATTTATGAAGGTCATCTATTGGACCAAAACTCATAGAAAAACTAATATTCTTCGGAAGTTAGTGCACTTGTTGATGATATAAGATATAGATTTAAACATCCTATTCTTTCTGGGGAGAAATTGAACTCGAGTAATATTCCAATCAAATTTCAACACGATCTAACACCATATCCAAACTAATAGAATAGTTTATTTCCATCATTTCAATGAATACCTTCCAATGATTCAGATACAATTCAAAGTAATATTTGGTGATGAATAAACTCATATTATATCTAAAAGTATCTTAAAGGTTGGTGAACCAGTAATCATTTCATTCAGAGGAATACTATTGTTTTCTTGCCACCGTTTCGAATTCAATTGAATTCGTCTTCAGAGATCTGTAGGTAACAATGAATTATCTAATTGCTTCAGAAAATGGAAGTGGCCCAAGAAATATTTTTCGCGAGTAGAATGTGTGTAAGAGATACGAATATAAATAATAGACACCTTGTATTTCACCATTGATAAAATAAATACCGAGATAAAATATAGTTATTATGAATAAAGCAATCCAGCTTTTCAATAATAATAATAATAATAATAATAATAATAATTTCTTTATTTTCACAAATTAATTTGTACATCAACAGTGTGAAAATACAAATAAAAAATAGAAAAACGTCAATAAAATCAAGAAATGGTCGAAAAGAGACAATCTAAAACCTCCGGACGTAAAAGGAACATCACATACACGTCACAAACAATAATAATAAATATTTTAAAATATATATATAAAAATATGACAATAACTATATAACTCTAGGTGTATATAAAGAAAACGTTCACGTTACAAAACAAGTTACGACAGAAATTCCTCAACAGTGTGAAAATAAAAATAAAAAATAGAAACACGTCAATAAAGTCAAGCCATAGTCGAAAAGAGACAATCTAAAATCTCTGGATGTATATAGGAACATCACATACACGTCACAAACAATAATAAGAAATAATATTAAATATAAATATGAAAATATGACAATAATTAACTATAAAGAAAACGTTCACGTCACAAAACAAGTTACGACAGAAATTCCTCAACAGTGTAGCAGTTTTTGACAATAAGAGCTCTTAACTTTTGCCTTGAAAATATGTACATTTCCTGAAGCTTTAATGTCATCGGGAAGTTTGTTGTACAGTTTGCATCCCTGATATTCAAAGCTTCTTTGGTAGAGTGCAGTGCGATGTTGACTGGGTAGGAGTAAGTGTGCATTTCGTGTCAAATGGGTATGTGGTGGTCTGTTGGTAGCCAATATATTTTTGTTGGGTATACATATGTGCACGCCTCAAGTATATATAGTCCTGCAACTGTTAATATTTTAAGTTCTGGAATGCTCCCTACAGGAATCCCTAAAACCCAACTTAGCAATGATCCTTATTGCATATTTCTGTATTATGAACACTGACCCACAGAGGAACTTGTGCCCCAGTTCAGTATGCTATACCTCAGATGAGAATTGAAATTGCATAGTAAAGCGTAAGTAGAATCTCTTGACTGCAGTGATTGGAGAGAAACCTAAGAGAGTAGCAGAAATTTCTGAGTTTTTGCACAAATTATCTACTTGTGGCTTCCATTGTAAATTGTTGTCGAAGACAACTCCTAACATGTTGGTTGTTGTTGTGGAATCCAATGATAATTCAGTATTCTGAAACAGACTCACCTCATGGTGTTGTCGTCTTATCATGAATTGAAGCATTTTGGTTTTGTTTTATTCATTTCTAAATTATTTTTTCTCAGACCAAGTGATAACTTTACTGAAAGTGCTTTCTCAGCTGTATTTTAAGGGAGTTTAGGTCATCCTCAATAACTAGTATATTAGTGTCATCAGCATAACATATACAGTGAGGGAAGAATTTCCATTCAGATACACCAATAAATCATTAGCAAAAACTAAATATAATAGAGGCCCCAAAATGGATCCCTGAGGCACACCGTCGGCAATATGTTTTGGGAGCTTGTATTCTCCCAATTTTACTATTTGTCTCCTATTTTTAGGTAGGAGGTCAATAAATTGAGCGGCAATCCTCTAACCCCATATCTCGAGAGTTTTTCCAGCAAGAGACTGTGATTCACGCAATCAAACGCACGTGAAAAATCAATAAACAATCCAAGCACACACTTTTTTTGGTCCAAGGCCGTTATTATTCGACTGTGAAATTCGCAAAGAGCTGTATTAGTGCCTTTATTAGTTGTGAAACCATGTTGTGATGGTGATATAATTCCATCGCAGTAAAATAAGCATTTAACTGCTCTTTAAATTCATTTCATATAGTTTAGAAATGCTAGAGAGAATACTGATTGCTCTGTAGTTATTTAGATCATTTTTATCTCCTTTTTTATATATAGGAGATACACTGGCTAATTTTAAATTATTTGGGAAAATGCCCTTTTCTGTTGACAGATTGATTAGGAAGGTGAGTACAGTGCATAATTCAGAGGAGCAACATTTGATCAACTTGTTTGATCCATTTGAATAATGGAGAAAAGAGGAGTGGTAAAGAAGTAAATTTGTTTGGGTATAGTTTTTGCAACATATCAAATTCAAATAAGTGATCGAATTGAATTTCATAAATCGATGAATTATTAGAAATGAGGGGTGCCTTCTGGGCTCCCAAAAATTGTGTTAACTCTGATAACATTACATGAGAATCTCATAGATCAAGTGTTGTCGGAAATTTTTTTCACTGAAACATATTTCCGCTACCGAGGAAAATGAATTAAAGCCACATTTTCCTGCGTGCTGGAAAGTAAACAAGGATCCCATAACAACCGACATACATCAGCAATAACGTTAGTTAACTAGAATTATTACAAGCGAATAAAACAAACATTTATAAGGCACATGAATGTTTATTCATCTGAGGTTATATAATGAAATATTATTATTCAAATTGTTGATTGTTATTTCCTGGATAAACATACATATTACAATGGAGAACCAATGGGGAGCATTAATTTCTGAATTTTCTATGTGTGGTAAGGTGTTTTCAACCTTTTCCAACAAATATTTAGAAATAATTAATTCAAACATATATATGCTGGGCCAAATAATTTTTCAGATGTAAAGTAACTTCTGGAAAGTATCAGATGAAATCTTATGGAGAATAGTTACAGAAGACTGACTCAGGGATGCGTGCAAGTTCCATAAAATTTTTTTTCTATCCAAGCTATCGACTTGATTTTTTTTTAAAACGATAGGTCCGTGAAAATATTTCTATTTATATACAGGATGTCCCAATACAACACATAAAACTAAGTTCTGTTTATTAAATGGCAATCCCCCATTTCTAATATATTTTTGGATTCGCCATTGAATTGTCTATTCAACGTACCTGTGTTTCTTAGATTCACCTGCGATAATTTTCGACTGTTCATTCACCTACTACGATTTTTTTACGAAGGCAAAATTCATAGGGCAATAACTCGACTTTTTCAAATGCAACACCCTATATGTTCTGAAAAAAAGGAAGTCGAGTTTACTCATCCATACAATTCTGAAAATAATATGTTTTAACAAAATAAAATGGCCAATAGAAACAGGAGTACATCACAGAGGAAACAATTTTAATAATATTTACAAGGAGAGGAAAGGGTGATTAACAGGAAACAATGTGAAAAATAGGTCACTATCATGTTCCACACAAGCTGCTAGTCTTCTAGTAAATGAGCCTCGAAATCTAGGCAAGCGTTGCTCCATCATGGGCCAACCAATACAGTTTTTTTTCCACTTGAATAAAGACTCAAATAGCCTTTACTACCTTTCCTAAGATAGTTTGTAGATGAATTACCCTGATGTCGGCCCCAGCAAAACCGCTTCGTGAATTTTCTTTAATAAGAAATACATATTGTCAAAAATTATAATTTTTTTGGATATTTACAAATATCTCAAAAAGTTATGGAAGAATCGTTTTACATTCAACGGAACTTTCGTAGAGAATTCAAAAACTTACAAAATGGTTCTTTGTGCGACCAGATCGGTGCATTTTCCATTGAAAAAATCCGAGAAAAATTCCAAAAAGAGACCATAAAAAAATATTTTCATTAGTTAAAAGTTGAAAAACAATTTTGCAGGAAATAATAGATAATGTTCAACTAGGCACAAGATGGTTTCTGTCCGATGTGTAGTTTTTACACAATTGCGTTATAAACAATTTGCAAAATGCGCTTCAAATTTATGAAAATTATGAATTTTTGAAAAATGTTTTTTTTAGAGGTTTTCCAGGATTTCCTCAGTGGAAAATTCACCGATCCGATCGCACCAAAACCATTTTGCAGGTTTTTGAATTCTCCACAAAAGTTCCATTGAATGTGAATCGATTTCTCCAATACTTTTTGAGATATTTGTGAAAAAACATAAAAGTGGTAATTTTTGACAATATTTCTTAGTAAAAAAATAGCCTTTATTTTTCTCTAGTGGTTGAACGGAAAGCTTCCAGGATCCTGTTGTTGGACGATCTCTGAAAACCTTTTTTTTCACATATCCCCAAAGAAATAAATCTACGGGAGTAAGGTCTGGAGATCGCGCGATGCAAGGAATAGTACCTCGATTATGATAGGATTGATCTAAAAATTCTCTCAGTATCCTATGGTTATGCACTGCAGCACCATCGTGTTGCAACCAGATGGTCCGTCTGGTATTCAAATCCAGTTCTTTTAACATTCTGGGGAAATATTCGCGAATAAAATGTAATTAACTTTCACCATTCATAAGTTGGGTCCACTGATGTGATTTCCAATAATTCGTCTCCAAACATCAAGCGACTATCGCTTTTGGTGATCAACAGTCCCCAAACAGTGAGAATTTTCGATTGCATGAAAATGCATATTATGTCTGTTAAACAACCCTTTGCTCTCAAACGCTGATTTTTCAGAAAACATAATCCCCGTCAATCAAGCCATTCATTTGAAAACAAAACGCAATTCTAGTTGCAAAATCATTACCATAAAATTATTGATGTAGGTTCAGATGATAAGGGTAGAACTCATGTTTCAATATTATTCTGTTCACACTATTTTGTGAAATATGCGTTTCCGCTGCTATTTCCCTAGTGCATGTGAGGATTTTCTTTTAGGGTTAATAAAACTTGCAACACACTTTCGTCAGTGATCCGACCACCAACAATTTGCTCTTTGGTATGAGACACACTACTACTTTTGCAATGAAGACACCCGTTGAGTTCTTGCTTCTCGATATTTTTTATGGTAGATTCTGTGCAATACAGGATTTCTGTCAGCATCGCGAGTGTAATTCATCATTAACAATTAGACCTATACAATTATTGAAAGTGAGAAGGATTTGTCAAATTATACAACAGCGGTTTCTTTTTTTCTTCGAAAAAATCATAAACATTTCCTATTTTGCAACAAATCTCGCTAACATCACAAAGTAGAATCCACGAACTCGACAAAAAGCACTTGAAAAATGTCATGCAATGTTGCAATAAAGTATAGGGTGTTGCATTTGAAACAGTCGAGTTATTGCCATTTGTAATCGGTCAGGCGTTTGCGCATGTTTCGAGATATAGGCAAACTCGGAATCGATATTCCATCGTAGGCGATGGAATATCGATTCCGAGTTTGCCTGTATTTCGAAACATGCGCAAACGCCTGAGGAATCGACTGGAAATAAGTTGGTTGAATTATCTTGGTTTTCAAGGTAACAAAAATTTTAAAAAAGTCGAATATGACAGTTGTGATTGAAATTGAGTATATGTTTATATTTAAAATTGTTTTCCAACTTTGATTGCAAAATATAAATCTTTCTACCCAAAGTTACTCCAATTCGACTATTTCTAGCAAAGACAAAAGAAGTTCCCAATTAACATTATAAGTTAAATTCACATCATTTCAACCTACATATAGATTAGCGTCGAATTTATTGAAGGTAGATTCTGTGGAATAAAGGATTTATGTCAGCTTCGCCAATACAGTAGACCATATTCACTCATTCTTCGCGAGTGTTATTCATCATTAGCAATCAGACGTGTACAATTATTGACGGATTTGTCAAATTTTACAACAGCGACCTACTCGATTCCTTTTTTTCGAAAAAATCATCAAAATTCCCTATTTGCAACAAATTTCGCTAACATCACAAAGTAGACTTCACAAACTCGACAAAAAGTTCTTGAGACATGTCATGCAATAATGCAATAAAATATAGGGTGTTGCTTTTAAAAAAGTCGAATTATTTCCAACGGTCCTTTGGAAAAAATCGTAGTAGGCGATGGAAGATCGATTCCGAGATTGAGTCTCAAAACATGCGCTAAAGCCTGATAGTTAGAGATCCGCGGGTTCTGAGACGCGATGACCCCCAAATTCCAAATATTTTTGAAATCGGGCAGTACGAAGTGAAAATGTCTATCTACTTCTTCGACGATTTCTATATGTCTTCCGTTATGATAATTTTGTTTAGAAAGTGACTAGTAATCATCTGACAAAGCGGAATACGATTTGGTTGAGGCGCACTACTGGAAACCTATTTTTGAAAATTTTGGGCCACAAAATCGATCATCGCAAAAATTCGACGGCTCCTATAAGCTCAATTTTGTATTCCGTCACTCTGTTATGGTCTTCACATCGGGAAAATTTGAGTTGAAGACTTTTTAAGTAGGACCCGGCCTCAGTGTTGACCAAATGAAAAGATTGAAAAACTCGCGGGAGCGGATAAGTTGAAAAATCGAAAACTGCACTTGGTTTCAATCTTGAGCTTCCCAATTTTGCATGGAGCTTCTTCAGGGGCCAAAAAATGATTTCGGTGTAATCAATTCCCTCAGATTTGATCAATTACAACACTTTTATTGGTTACAAATTGGTTCATTTGTTGTTTTCCAATGCCCAGATACCGTGTTGGAAACACTATTTTCACTCTTTTTAGGCATTTAGATCACCTCCAGCACACTGTTTTTTATTATTTCTGAGTTGTCAAAGGAGTTTATAATTCACTTTTTCAGAACTTTGGAGTTCATACGGCACTTTAAACTACTGAATTTCAAGAAATTCTCGTAGCACATTGAAGCTCTACCAACTACAAAATGACACAATTGAATTATTCATTGCCTTACTTGAGAAACTGATGCTGAAAAAGGTATATTCAAATATCAAATCACTATATGTAGTGAACTCCAAATCCCTTATTCCATCAATTTTGCATTTTCTATTTCCCTATATGGGAATTGGATGCGTTGACATTTAGTTCTGACTGGAACAAGCATAGTTGTCACACATACTCGTATATAAAAGAAATAGACAGAGAGAGAGAGAAAGTTGCATGGAGGGGGCGTAACGTATTTTTCTTACTTTTGTTACATTTTCTGCAAGTTTACACTTACCGCAAGCCGCTTTGAGGAACTTCGTTCCAAAAAAATTGTCCTGAGGAACTATTTCTCCAAACACTGCAATCTAGACATCAATTCAGGATCATCATTGTTTTCACACGAAACAATAACCTCATAATCATTCACACTGAAGACTTTCGGAAGGCATTGATTTTTATGGAATGGAAATTACCGTCTTCCCATCCTCAGTACGATTTATCAGAATGAATCTTTTTTCTCTGCACGCTTTCATATGTCATACCTCCGAAATAAATTAGAAACCCGATTTTTTCACGAGGTGTTTCAATTTTCCGTGGAAGAATATACAACAGCTGCTCCGTGATCAATCGAACAATTCTCCCCGAAAATAGATTGCAAACACAATGCCTTTCCACGCTCTATATTGAGTTATCAGAAGGACCCTCGCATGTTATTGATTATACTGGAAGGAAGACAATTTGAGGGTGGAAAACGACCATCATACGTTTTTGTAAGGATAAATATTGCTTTTAGATGTTTCCCGAAAATGTTACAGCCCATTCCACAAAATAATATATCACCACGGGGCGATTCTCAAGGGAGCATCGAACGGTATTGTGATATTTTTTTTACTTCGTAATGGATTCTTAATGTGTTTACGCTCCAGAAAGGGTTGGTATAATTTGTTTTTATTAGGTGAAGAGTTTATGTCCATTAATTTTGAGGCTTTGAGGCTCAGTGGAGTTGGGAAGAGCGGTTTTTCGGAAGGTGGTGGTCTATATGGACAATTCTGTTAATGAAAATTCTTTCGAAGCAAAACAGATTCTTTGCTAAGACAAGAAATGCTGCGGAAAATTCCTGTTATTAGAACTGAGGTAATTCATTTTTCTTCTGACGATAACAAAAATCGGGAAACGTCGAATATGACAGTTGTGATTGAAATAGATTATATGTTGATATATGATTTTTTTCCCAAATTGATTTCAAAATATAGATTTTTCTAGCCACTATTTCTTCAATACGAGCATTTCTAGCAAGCAAAAAGAAAATATTCAGGTGTAAACTGATTTGTGGAAAAATATGGAAATAAATCAGAAGTCGAAAATTAGGACATTTCAACCAATTGGTCAAAGATAGGGTATTTCTATTCCTGACCTGAATTTAATTATAAATAATCAAAGCATTTGAGATTAGAAGAATAATACCCAAGTTTACTGTGCATTTTATTTCAATCTGCTACCTGTTACTGTACTATTCGTCAGGCCAGTGCAAGTGATAATATTATCATGGCGTTCCAAAAAGTTATGACTTGTAATTGCATTTGCAATAGAAACTTTTTTAAGAAGATCGAACTAACAAATATGATCCATGAATATTCAATTTGCTGAGCAAATGTCTGAAGAAATTTCGTGTAGTATATCGTATATAAATTTTTTCTCTGAAATACCACAAAAACTAGTTTGAAAGGTGAAGTATGTTCACAAGTGTCTGCGGATCCTGATTAGAATGATTGTTTGGGGCAATTCGTTGACTTCTCTATTCAATGGGGAGAATCAAATATAGATTCCATTTTTACTCCACTACGATATAGCGGAAAAGGAAAGGTAATTATTTTAGCAGCCTATGTACGTCTGTATTTACGAATGTTCTACTGTATCGCCTAAACTACTCATCCGATTTTGATGAATGAGGTGTCAATCGATTCGATATTATGGTCCGGGTAATAAAGTTTGCATTTCATATGGATAAAATCAAAATAGCGGATGTTACATGGAAGAAAGTAGATAGATGCCGAAGAAATGTGTATTAGTAAATATGTATATGCGTATATATGTGTTTGTGTATCAATGTATGACTGTTACCTCATTAATTATTAAAATTGAACAATATTGTGACATTAACCAAAGAAGTATTTGTATTCATTTCAACTCATTATTTTACCATTATGCTACTTCTAATATTTCACTTAATTTTACTTACTTAACCCCAACTATTATTTATATTACATTGTTTTACTTGTAATATTTTATTCGATTTTACTAACTTACCTCAACTTTTAGTTATATTACATTGTTTCAATACCAAAGTGGCTAAATCACGCACAAGAAACTATTTTTCGGGATTGTTACTTCAGTGATGCAATTGTTTATTTTCTTGAATTACATGTAAAAACAGATTTTCCTGCTTTTTTAAATGAACATTATTATTATATAGTACCATATCAAATATAAATAATGATTTTAGCAGTCTTTGTATGTTTGTATTCACTAATATTCCACCGTAGCGCCAAAACTACCCAGCCGATTTCGATTAATGAGGTGTCAATCAATTCGTTAGTATGGTGTAAAACAGCTAAAAATACGGTAAAGGGGGGTCTACTATATCCATGGACGTATAAATAAAGATGGACCCAGTTATTTACATTATTAAGTGAAGCCACTGAACGGCTACATCCTAAGGTCGTGCTGTTGAGTTGGGCGTTGCCATTTCGAGTCTGTGATAATTCTTTATTACCCACCAACACTAGCTTAAACTTTATCGCCAACGAATTCCATTCAGTAACTGAACATTACTATCCTTTACGATTTATGGAATGAAAATCGAAATTACACATTCCAGAATCTAAACTAGAGAAATGAATTTGAAAAATCGTTGTGGGCTTCCAAATAATTCTGTACAGTTCCATTGCAACGCTGCACTGGCAACGCTGTTGAATTCTTACGTCTATCACCAACATCGTATCCATCCTATGGTGTTTACAAATTTGACCAGTTCATGTTGACATTTTCTGCGGTGTGCAGTATTTGTTGAAATATTGTTTTTTGTGTTGTGTTTGGATTATATAGTGAAAGAAAAATAGATAGAGACTAATAATGGTGCTTTGCTGTTGGGCTGGCAAGCAATCCAATTGTTCTAATCACAATCTTAGCTTTCATAGGTGAGTACATAGTTTGTTTACAAACATTAGAGATTGGCGTTCATCTTTGTCATAGGCGTCACAGTGGGTATCAAATTTCTATACAATGAAATAGATTTATTGAAATCTTGTTATATGAAGGAGATGAACGACAATAACAAAAAAATGATTTACAAACAAATGCAACGTTTCAGATGAAAACTCATTGATTTTTGACTGAAATATTAGTGCCAAAAATCAATGTATATCCAAATGAAACTGATATTTACCAAATAACAACTTTTATTTAACTTCACCTGTTAGTTTGTTAGTTAGTCAAATCTTGCAAGTGAAATTTGACCCAAATCTAATTCTTCCAATAGAAAAAAGTGTTCAGTACCATAAAATTTAAAATAATATCAAAATAAAAAAAAATACAAGCTTTTATTCAAATGCCCTATAAGCTACAAAAAATAATGTTTTCAAATGTGTGACGTAGGTTATTCTGTGACTAACAGATTCAAAAGCTTGTCGCTTTTGTATTCAAACTGAAAACTTTGCGAGGCAAACTTTTGAAATTATATTAACTTAGATGCAACCTCAATATTATTTTGTAGCAGTGGTAGAGTAACCATCAATGCGAATGGTCAAGATCTTTCTCTGATGGCTGAGCAGGTACCTATCATTTGAAAATAAATTTAGTGAAGATATACAAGCTTTAGATTTTCTCCACTCTTCTGCTTGGTGTTTAACAGATTATGTTGATGATATTGTTTGTTATATAGCTGGTTATGTGTCGAAGAGCTTGGAGAGAATTGTTACATGCTTTAGATGCCAGCCACTTTTATTTGATGAAAATGATGAAACTACTTGTACACTACTTATGAGGAAAGAATATGAAAACCTCACAAAAACATCAAAATTGGTAGTAGAAACTTGTAAAATTGCTGAAATATATTTCAGATTTTTTCATAAAACAACAAATATATTCAATAAGAAAATTAAAAACCTCATGAATATCTTGGTGAATAACACTCTACAAAACCTGCCGCCAAAACTCTATGAACATTTTGGTGATCACTTGCATGACGAAGATCCCATTGGTGGTCACTCAATAGTTCACTCAATCGGACCACAATCACAGAACTCGTCCGCCATCTTGAATTTATGAATTTTGACAAAAAATTCAAAATATCCGAGAAAACCGCCGCATACGAATTTTGAATCAAATCGGACCATAATCACAAAACTCGTCCGCCATCTTGAATTTATGAATTTTGACAAAAAATTCATAATCTCCGTTCCCGAAAACCCCCACATACCAATTTTGAATCGGATCATAATTACAAATCTCGTCCGCCATCTTGGAGCCGCCATTTTGTTTTTTTCTCTAACAAAAATTCCATTATGCATTGCCACCGGAATTATATATAACAAATGAAACTAAATAAAATCTTGTGATAAAAAGTATAATCTTCAATATGACTATAGAATATGTATATGAATCTAAAAATATATTCAATAGAAATACTAGAATCGAAAGTTGATTTATTGTCCCTCTCATTTCTTTTTCAAATGTAGAAATAATAATTATTTTTCTTTCAGAATCGGCCTATTTAATGAAGACAAACACATATTTTATGAACACATCAGATCTGTATATCACAAGTTTTGCCAAAGTTTTCATAATCATATGAAACTCCACATATTTTTCTTTTAATCAATACCTATATTAATTAAATTGCGTGCGCCACTGTTGTTGGATGGGAGGTTACAGTCTATCGCAGGTCTCCTCCTTCCTCGCAACCCGCGCGCCTACAAACTGAGCGGCTTCAAAACAATGTTGTTAGTATTGGATTGCTGAGTCCATTATATATTTATACGTCCATGACTATATCCTATTCCGTATACTGAACAATTGTTTTATGATGAATGCCCTAGTCTAGATTGTTTAATTATGAAGTATGTATTACTCCCGATATATCATTTTTTTTGTTCTCGCATTGAATGTAAAACGAAGAAGTTTTAAATAAAATAAAAAGTTAACAAAACTATAACTCGACTACGGAAAAAATTAAGTAAACTAAAAAGTGAGAAACAAGTAAGGTGTTGATGATTGCTATCATCGTCTTATTGAGTAGACAAGTCTTTTGATATGATATGTTAGATATTCCTGTTTATCTAGTTCTATTGAAGTCTTTTGGCAGTTTCTCAATAATAACGTTAAAACTTAAATCAAAGGCCGTTGTCGTGCATTGTCAACTACTAAAAGCAAACATCATAATTTGATAGACAAATAAAAATAATGGAGTCAATTAAAAATAATAAACAATTCGCACGACCACGGCATTTGAATTGAATTATTATTGATGTTTTTCCAGAAGACTTTAATAGAACTGTAATATATAATATCAAATCAAAATACTTGTTTACTCAATAAGACGATGATACGAATCAACACCTAACTTTTCTCTTACTTTTTAGTTAATTTTTTTTCCGTAGTCGGGTTAGAGTTTTTTAAACTTTTTATTTTCTGTTTTTTCTTCCTCATACCTACCTTGAAAGAAATCGATTAAATATTGAGTGACCATGAAAAGGCACAGGAGTCTTGGTCAAGATATCTTAGAATGGATAACTCGAAAATTGTTGATAATTTTGTTGGTCAACTAAAATCATCGTTGAATTGTATTTCATGCGGCTATTGTTCTGTCTCTTTTGACCCCTCCTATGACCTTTCCCTTCATATTCCACAGAATACCCAGCTCAGTCTTCCACAATGTTTAGACTCGTTTACCAGGGAAGAAATTTTGGACGGTGAAGAAAAACCAACTTGTTTTAATTGTAAGGAAATAATAAAATGCACAAAGTCATTATCTATACATAAGTCTCCCAAAATATTAGTAATCAACTTGAAACAATTTTCGCCAATGGGAAGATTTATAGGAAAACTAAATGCCACCATTGGTGGTTTAGATATGAGAAATTATGCAGGAGATAACGTAACACCGTGTCTTTACAACTTATATGCTGTGTCCAACCATAGTGGAACAATCTATAGCGGACACTACACGGCTTACTGTAGGCACCCTTATGCAGGCACATGGTACAAGTACAATGACTCCAGAGTATCACCGATATCCCCAAAATCCCTTATAAGTGGAGAAGCATTCGTCCTCTTCTATGAGCAAGAGGACACCCAATCACACCTTTAGTTTTTCAGTTTTCCATTTTCATCCATTTGTTAAAATATCTTTTTATGTTGTTACTTGTGCTGTAATTATGGTTATAATTTATAAGTTCTCTGACGTCAGTTTCATTTTATATTTATCAGAGATTGTAAATAATTTTTTGTCATACTGGTTGGAAAATAGGTGAGAAAGTACAAAGTTGATCTATCTATCAAGATTTCTACACCCTGACTGTATGAATGTATCCAATATTATAATCAAGTCATTTTTTACTTCATAATTCTCTTCGAAAGTTTGTGGAACTTGAAAGATTCTGTTTGTGAACATGTACTCAATAACCCTCTGGGAATGTTGGGGTATGTTTGGAGTTGATGATGTGATTTTCCACTATACATTTTTCCTATGGAGTGACTTTCCTTGGTCTTGATCATGATTATCATAACTAGAGTTATTACTCTGGGTGGTGGATATTCGAAAGTAAAATAAGTGAATTTGGACTTTTTGGTTACATTTTGTCTCTCTGCTTGGCATAATTTTCATACAATGTTAGAAGGGTTGAGAATGGCAGTACCTGTCAGATAAGTTTTTCGTCAATTCAAAGATGAATATCAAGTAATTTATTTTGAATATACGTTCAGATGAAGTCATGTGTTCAATATTGGTATAACTTCCAAATGTTTCGTGTGATGAAATTTCAAATCGAAAAACCCTTAAAGCAATATTTTTATAATATGTGTCAGAAAGTGAACATCCGAATTCAATAATCTATGTTTTTCACTGAATTTTGCTCAATATAGTTTTTAACATAGATAGGTACTAATTGAAAGATATTTTCAAAACATGTTTTTTTGGGTTTTTTACTTTCTAAAATCTAAAAATTAAGGGAATTATTAGAAAAAAGAAACAAATGTAGAACGGCAAATGAATATTTTTCCCGATATTTTACTACTTCTACTAATCTTAAAAAAATGTGTTCAAATGAATAAAATAAAAATTGACAATATCTCTTCATTGAAAACTGGAATAAAATCAACTAGTTTGGAGAGCATTGGCAGATATAATGCCCGAAATGTCATATTTGGGATGAAAGTAACATTAATTCCAATTCCAGCATATTTTCCCACTAAGAATATCCAGAATTAGATACTGACGAAATGAATAATTTCTCATAGATATTCTTGATATATTTTCTAATGGGAGGCAGCGGGGTTTTTGTACATTTCTCCACGAATAAAAGGGAATTCTATCAAATCTGCTACATCTGTCAAAATAATGTGTGATTAACGATGGTTAGCCGATTTCATAGAGAAACAAAAATGTTGTGATTCTCAAGAATGCTACCTATATAATAGATGTATGTTGGTCGAATCTTCATCAGAAAATAACCACGTTCCTAGCTGATACCATGACGAACATTGACTAACATTCGATAGATAAGCGTGCAAAGTCCTACAAGGTTCATTTGAAAATGCCTTGTTGCCAAATTGATGAATATTGACCACCTCCTTCGGACTGACCCTTAGAGTTGATTTAATCATCGATAGCTATATGAAGAATATTAACATCATCGTCCATTCCATTTGATTTCATTCAAGTGATTTTTACTCCATGGTAATCAATATCTTTCAAATTGTTATAATGGTATTATCTTCGGTTCAGCACATCGAAGGATAATTAATATATTCAGGAACCAATTGTATACACTTTCTGTGAATTGTTTGATTCCTTCATTAATGTTACAGAAAAGGTGGTGCTTTGATATCTCCTCCCTTAAAAAAACAAAGAAATACAATAGAAAGAATTTCTCTCACAAAATTCCCAGTATACCTACTCGAAAATATACAACAATTGAATTAACTAGACTGGATACGTGAAAGAAGCAGTAACGATGAAGTTACAAATACATATAAAGATATGGAAAATCAAGTAGATAGTGAAATTAAAATTTTATGAAAACAAAATGAAAAGTTCCCCCAACAAATCAAGAAAAATTCGGTCTATCACCAGAAAAGTGACAAAATAAACACACATTTTGAAAATATTAACAGGATGTTCATAAAAATCTTTCTATTCAATATTCAATTGAGAATGTTTCCCTTTTCAATCTCATTAGTGTTTCTGGCAAATCTCTTGGAACAATAATGTGACAATCGATACGGAGTTTTCAATATCAACGTTCGTAGGACTACATTTTTTGTACCCACTCAATATCAGGAATATTGAAGTCACTCCATCCTGGGATAAAATCACCAGATATTCGTTCTGTTATAGGAAATAATTTCGTTATTACCACATTTTGGGGAACGGTACACACATAATATGTGCGATTTCATCTAAATATGAGATATCCATATCAGTGCTTCTCAAAAGTCCCTCCCCCCCTCTTATTTTTGGAACGATTATACATAAACAAGTGAAATTTGGAAACTGAATATTAAAGGTTGTAAACTTCCCTACTAGTGATGATAGATGATGAAATCGTCAAAGATGACGTCTCTTCTTCTTCTTCTTCGCACAAGGTGGGCTGGTTCCGAAGAACCCCGTACACGTAGGCCTCTCTATTTGGGCCCATTGTGCGCCCACTTGTTCTGAGAAAATCAGCTGGGCATGCCGATTTCTTTGACAAAATTCAGCAACTTCCTCAGCTGAATCTCCTTGACGTCCTCTGGGTTCAGAATTATGCTCCCAAGGTTGATCTCCCTCCGGTGCACCAAGGCTGGGCACTCAGTGAGGATGTGCGACGATGTCTCGTCATCTTCCAGGCACCATCTGCATAGGGGATCATATGTGATCCCGATGGGCTCCATGTGCCTGTTTAGGTGATTATGTCCCGTTAGGAGCCCAGTCACAGTCTTGATGTCCCGTCTGTTAAGTGACAGGATCTCTTTAGACATTTTTTTCCTTGGCTCCTTCATGTGGAGCTTTGATTGCCTCATGCCTGGCGCCTCTTGCCATGTTTTAAGGAACTGCTTTTGTAGCAGTTATATTACATTGTTTCAATACCAAAGTGGCTAAATCACGCACAAGAAACTATTTTTCGGGATTGTTACTTCAGTGATGCAATTGTTTATTTTCTTGAATTACATGTAAAAACAGATTTTCCTGCTTTTTTAAATGAACATTATTATTATATAGTACCATATCAAATATAAATAATGATTTTAGCAGTCTTTGTATGTTTGTATTCACTAATATTCCACCGTAGCGCCAAAACTACCCAGCCGATTTCGATTAATGAGGTGTCAATCAATTCGTTAGTATGGTGTAAAACAGCTAAAAATACGGTAAAGGGGGGTCTACTATATCCATGGACGTATAAATAAAGATGGACCCAGTTATTTACATTATTAAGTGAAGCCACTGAACGGCTACATCCTAAGGTCGTGCTGTTGAGTTGGGCGTTGCCATTTCGAGTCTGTGATAATTCTTTATTACCCACCAACACTAGCTTAAACTTTATCGCCAACGAATTCCATTCAGTAACTGAACATTACTATCCTTTACGATTTATGGAATGAAAATCGAAATTACACATTCCAGAATCTAAACTAGAGAAATGAATTTGAAAAATCGTTGTGGGCTTCCAAATAATTCTGTACAGTTCCATTGCAACGCTGCACTGGCAACGCTGTTGAATTCTTACGTCTATCACCAACATCGTATCCATCCTATGGTGTTTACAAATTTGACCAGTTCATGTTGACATTTTCTGCGGTGTGCAGTATTTGTTGAAATATTGTTTTTTGTGTTGTGTTTGGATTATATAGTGAAAGAAAAATAGATAGAGACTAATAATGGTGCTTTGCTGTTGGGCTGGCAAGCAATCCAATTGTTCTAATCACAATCTTAGCTTTCATAGGTGAGTACATAGTTTGTTTAAAACATTAGAGATTGGCGTTCATCTTTGTCATAGGCGTCACAGTGGGTATCAAATTTCTATACAATGAAATAGATTTATTGAAATCTTGTTATATGAAGGAGATGAACGACAATAACAAAAAAATGATTTACAAACAAATGCAACGTTTCAGATGAAAACTCATTGATTTTTGACTGAAATATTAGTGCCAAAAATCAATGTATATCCAAATGAAACTGATATTTACCAAATAACAACTTTTATTTAACTTCACCTGTTAGTTTGTTAGTTAGTCAAATCTTGCAAGTGAAATTTGACCCAAATCTAATTCTTCCAATAGAAAAAAGTGTTCAGTACCATAAAATTTAAAATAATATCAAAATAAAAAAAAAATACAAGCTTTTATTCAAATGCCCTATAAGCTACAAAAATAATGTTTTCAAATGTATGACCTAGGTTATTCTGTGACTAACAGATTCAAAAGCTTGTCGCTTTTGTATTCAAACTGAAAACTTTGCGAGGCAAACTTTTGAAATTATATTAACTTAGATGCAACCTCAATATTATTTTGTAGCAGTGGTAGAGTAACCATCAATGCGAATGGTCAAGATCTTTCTCTGATGGCTGAGCAGGTACCTATCATTTGAAAATAAATTTAGTGAAGATATACAAGCTTTAGATTTTCTCCACTCTTCTGCTTGGTGTTTAACAGATTATGTTGATGATATTGTTTGTTATATAGCTGGTTATGTGTCGAAGAGCTTGGAGAGAATTGTTACATGCTTTAGATGCCAGCCACTTTTATTTGATGAAAATGATGAAACTACTTGTACACTACTTATGAGGAAAGAATATGAAAACCTCACAAAAACATCAAAATTGGTAGTAGAAACTTGTAAAATTGCTGAAATATATTTCAGATTTTTTCATAAAACAACAAATATATTCAATAAGAAAATTAAAAACCTCATGAATATCTTGGTGAATAACACTCTACAAAACCTGCCGCCAAAACTCTATGAACATTTTGGTGATCACTTGCATGACGAAGATCCCATTGGTGGTCACTCAATAGTTCACTCAATCGGACCACAATCACAGAACTCGTCCGCCATCTTGAATTTATGAATTTTGACAAAAAATTCAAAATATCCGAGAAAACCGCCGCATACGAATTTTGAATCAAATCGGACCATAATCACAAAACTCGTCCTAATCTTGGGGACACCATCTTGAATTTATGAATATTGACAAAAATTTCATAATCTCCAACCCCGAAAACCCCCGCATACCAATTTCGAATCGAATTGGACCATAATCACAGAACTCGTCGTCCATCTTGGGGGGCGCCATCTTAGATTTAATAATTTTGACAAAAATTTCATAATTTCCGACCTCGAAAACCCCCTCATACCAATTTCGAATCGAATCGGACCACAATCACAGAACTCGTCCGCCATCTTGAATTTATGAATTTTGACAAAAAATTCACAATATCCGTTCCCGAAAACCCCCACATACCAATTTTGAATCGGATCGGACCACAATCACAGAACTCGTCCGCCATCTTGAATTTATGAATTTTGACAAAAAATTCATAATCTCCGTTCCCGAAAACCCCCACATACCAATTTTGAATCGGATCATAATACAAATCTCGTCCGCCATCTTGGAGCCGCCATTTTGTTTTTTTCTCTAACAAAAATTCCATTATGCATTGCCACCGGAATTATATATAACAAATGAAACTAAATAAAATCTTGTGATAAAAAGTATAATCTTCAATATGACTATAGAATATGTATATGAATCTAAAAATATATTCAATAGAATACTAGAATCGAAAGTTGATTTATTGTCCCTCTCATCTTTATCAGTTGTGTTTCTTATATTAAAAGTGCAGTGTAAATTTTTCATTGCTTCAAATGTAGAAATAATAATTATTTTTCTTTCAGAATCGGCCTATTTAATGAAGACAAACACATATTTTATGAACACATCAGATCTGTATATCACAAGTTTTGCCAAAGTTTTCATAATCATATGAAACTCACATTTTTCTTTTAATCAATACCTATATTAATTAAATTGCGTGCGCCACTGTTGTTGGATGGGAGGTTACAGTCTATCGCAGGTCTCCTCCTTCCTCGCAACCCGCGCGCCTACAAACTGAGCGGCTTCAAAACAATGTTGTTAGTATTGGATTGCTGAGTCCATTATATATTTATACGTCCATGACTATATCCTATTCCGTATACTGAACAATTGTTTTATGATGAATGCCCTAGTCTAGATTGTTTAATTATGAAGTATGTATTACTCCCGATATATCATTTTTTTTGTTCTCGCATTGAATGTAAAACGAAGAAGTTTTAAATAAAATAAAAAGTTAACAAAACTATAACTCGACTACGGAAAAAATTAAGTAAACTAAAAAGTGAGAAACAAGTAAGGTGTTGATGATTGCTATCATCGTCTTATTGAGTAGACAAGTCTTTTGATATGATATGTTAGATATTCCTGTTTATCTAGTTCTATTGAAGTCTTTTGGCAGTTTCTCAATAATAACGTTAAAACTTAAATCAAAGGCCGTTGTCGTGCATTGTCAACTACTAAAAGCAAACATCATAATTTGATAGACAAATAAAAATAATGGAGTCAATTAAAAATAATAAACAATTCGCACGACCACGGCATTTGAATTGAATTATTATTGATGTTTTTCCAGAAGACTTTAATAGAACTGTAATATATAATATCAAATCAAAATACTTGTTTACTCAATAAGACGATGATACGAATCAACACCTAACTTTTCTCTTACTTTTTAGTTAATTTTTTTTCCGTAGTCGGGTTAGAGTTTTTTAAACTTTTTATTTTCTGTTTTTTCTTCCTCATACCTACCTTGAAAGGTTTATGTGAAGTTATCCACACTTTCCCATCCACAGTTTCTGACGAGTGGACTGTCGAAAACGGGATAGAGTGAAATTTGTGTGCGGCGTTGCCAGGCTTCCGGGTAATTCCCACTCACGCTTTTTACACGTTTTTCAGGATATCTCATTCATGAATGCACAATCCTTGGTATTATTTTTGTTCACTGATATGCGCTCAATCATCTTATCAATACGTATAAGGTATCAAAACAATTTAGAATGCTTTTTAGACGTTTTCTTCCACACATTTCCCCTTAATAATGAATCTTTCATGAAAAATATTGTATGTATTCAATACATGCAGAGAGTAAAAATAATTTGTAGAGCTCTAGGAGAATAAAGAAAGAATAAAAATAATCCTTTTTCCTAAGTTTCTCGGTATATCTCCGTTATTACTGCATGATCGTTGATAATTTTTTCACCAAAATGTTCGACATAATGTTTTCTACCCATACAGGGTGTCAAATCAATTTGTAGTGCCGTCGGAAAAAAAGTAACAAATAAAAAAATCAAATTTTTTATACATTTTTTTATATATCTCCGTTATTTCTGCATGATCGTTGATGATTCTTGCAAGGAAATACTCACGATGATATTTCCGATATATACAGGGTGTCAAAACAATTTGTAGTGCCGTAGGGGAAAAAACAGTTCCAGCCACAGTTTCCAAATATTCGAATATCTCCGTTATTACTGCATGATCGTTGATAATTTTCTCACCAAAATGTTCGTAATAATGTTTTCTACCCATACAGGGTGTCAAATCAATTTGTAGTGCCGTAGGAAAAAGTAACAAATAAAAAATCTAATTTTTATACATTTTTTGATATATCTCCGTTATTTCTGCATGATCGTTGATGATTCTTTCAAGGAAATACTCACGATAATATTTCCGATATATACAGGGTGTCAAAACAATTTGTAGTGCCGTAGGGGAAAAAACAGTTCCAGCCACAGTTTCCAAATATTCGAATATCTCCGTTATTACTGCATGATCGTTGATAATTTTCTCATCAAAATGTTCGTAATAATGTTTTCTACCCATACAGGGTGTCAAATCAATTTGTAGTGCCGTAGGAAAAAAGTAACAAATAAAAAATCAAATTTTTTATACATTTTTTCATATATCTCCGTTATTTCTGCATGATCGTTGATGATTCTTTCCAAGGAAATACTGACGATAATATTTCCGATATATACAGGGTGTCAAAACAATTTGTAGTGCCGTAGGGGAAAAAACAGTTCCAGCCACGGTTTCCAAATATTCGAATATCTCCGTTATTACTGCATGATCGTTGATAATTTTTTCACCAAAATGTTCGTAATAATGTTTTCTACCCATACAGGGTGTCAAATCAATTTGTAGTGCCGTAGTAAAAAAAGTAACAAATAAAAAAATCTAATTTTTTATACATTTTTTTTATATATCTCCGTTATTTCTGCATGATCGTTGATGATTCTCCCAAGGAAATACTCACGATAATATTTCCGATATATACAGGGTGTCAAAACAATTTGTAGTGCCGTAGGGAAAAAACAGTTCCAGCCACGGTTTGCCAGTTTGAGTTCTGTGTTACGTTTGTTTATCGAAATTCAAAAAGGGGGAACACGCATGGTTTTATTTTATGTTTTCTTCGCAACAGTTCGGTCCGCAAACATTACATTTTGTGAAAATAATTTCTCAAACCCCAAAACTTCTAATTTAAATTTAAAGGTGCTCCTCAATAGGGGAGTGCCGCACAAGTTGCCAACCTCAAAAACTTCTGCTCCTCCAATTGTAATATTTCCATCAGGGTTGTGTAGAGAATCACAAACTGAATATGCTGGATCATTTATTTTCAGTCCTAAAGTGTTTATATTTTTTAGTTATATTGTTAGGGAATTTTGTCTCTAAATTTCGAGTGTGGGTGCCTGTCCTAATCACTGAAATAAAATTATATTATACTGACTGGAATGCTCTTAGTTCCATTGCGCATTCATATAAAGTGACAACCCTTGGAGCAGATGAAAGGAGGCACATGAAACTCAGCAAAGAAATACTTAATTGGTTATGTATGAGGGTGCGAGAGAGATATTCAACTGGACGTACTATATGAATTCTGTTATTAATTTCCTCTCTTTTGTTTGTTAACACATCATTGGTGTGCACAGTGTGGTTAACCAGTTATCTAGTGTTTTGTTGAATTCGTTGAGTATTTTTGTCTGTCTTTTTGTTGGAATTATGTCGTGCTTTATAAGAGACTGTAAAACTGTGTGATGTTTGTGGACAGTGAATGATTTTTAATGTTCACTTCACAACCTGAACTTTATGAACTATCAATTCACAATCAGCTAAGCCCCAATTGCTCCGTCACTGCAAAGAGGCACGAAACAAAAATGGCACGGCCCATGAGTAATCCATTCGCGCAGCTTGACGAGCATTCCAGTCAGTACAATATAATTTTATTTCAGTGGTCCTAATCTGATTCGTGCATTATTGACTGTCATCTGTCAATATTATTTCTCAGAATATTGTTCGTGCTACCAACTATTCACATATTTAGACAGAAAATCTTCATGAATGACACATTTGATACTAGACATTTATAAGCGCTTCATGACCAAAAGTAATTGAATTGGTATATCAAATTGACGATTTTCTATACAACCAAAGTTAAACAATTGCCATTGGAGAGGCAGAACTTTTGAAGTTTTTTCTTTAAGTTGGGAACTTGCGCGGCACTCCCCTATTCAAACTCGATTTGACCTTCACTTGAATAACTTCCCCCAAACACTAACGCCAATAGTGGTTGTTTCAGGAATTTAGATGGACAATAATATTTTTTATAACCCAACATAAATTCAACTTCATTTTTAATGTTATGTTTCACTAACTATTGAAAATACCATGATAATCAAAATATTAGTACAAGATATATATACGAGGACAGATGAAATCATAGTTGACAGTTCGAAGCAACTAGCCGTAAAAGTTTGAACTGCGTGAAGTAACGATGCATACGTCCATCAGAGGCATAAGGAGTAGGTTTTGAATGTGATGAAAAATTGGCGTTTTCAATTTCGAATTATGAAAACATTTTACATTTTTTAAATTTCCAAGTTGGTTGCTTAACTTTCTAGGTGGTAATCTTTATGTGCGAATCATTTTATTTTTAGAAAAGGGACACATGCGTGTTCCCTATTGACATCATGACATATCTGAAATCGAATCTCATCTCGGCCTCAGGCAGTAGGCAGAAGAAACAATGAGTAGAATAATGGTCGATTCGTTTTATTGTTTTTGAAATTTAACCGTAGTGTAAGTATAGGAGAGGAATGTAACAAATAAATAAACTTTGGAACTTTCGTTCGTGATTGAAAATGTTGAAAAAGTAGTTGCTGAATTTGGTTATTATTCATCGATAAACAAATCTGCACATGATCAAGTATACTTTTTCCACTCATCAGGAAAACAAAAATTCCAATAATTTCTGAGTTATAGCAACGGGTTTCAGGGTTTCAATGCTACCAACCCAACTTCTGACCTAGCCTAGCACAGTAGACATTTGCATTTTCAGTTGTTCTTCTACTCTTCAGAGGTGCGTTCGATTATTAACTCCATCGAGTAGAATTTACGAAATAGCGTTCGAAAATCGTAAAGTGGTGTATATTTTACTATAAGACTGTCGTTCGAAAATACCCGAGTATTCGCTACCGAGTTAACTCTCGTAACTCTACAAAATTCATTTGACTCCACAAAATTGACATCATTCTCGGAGACGAAAAATCTCTTTATGCTTTGTCTCACACTCTCACAGATTGAGATTATTTATTTGTATGTGTTTAATACTGTTCACTGATATTAGTTGTAATCTTGGAGGAACATATGGTCTACCAAGTTCATACTGTGTCCTCGAATTCTTAACCTAGGAGCTGTTTTTAATAAAACTGCTTTGAAACTATTACATGGCATTCGAATATACCATTGTCATTCCCTACCATAAATACTAACATTTAATTTACGATTGCCGAACAAGATTCTAGAAAAGTTATCTGCTATCGTCAACAATATTTTTTTCCGGTTTTCGTATTTTTTTAACAATAACATAACCTCTATTTCCGATTTCAGAACCTTCTGTCACGCGGACTTTGTAAACAACTCCAATATATTCCGCACCGTTCGAATATTATATGAATAGTACTCAACTCCAGAGTAAATTTAAGAAACCTTCAAATACTTTACTCTACTCTAGGAGTCTATAATCGAACGCACCTCTGGACTTCTAATCTAGTTTGTTCTGGTTTTGATTCAGAATCAATATCTATTAGAACAAGTCGATCCTCGAAATCCATAGATTACGTATGAATTAAGTTTGTAAGGATTTTGTAAGCATTCTCAAAATTCTGGGGTAAAACTTCGCATTTTGATAGAACCCTAGTCAGCATATTGTACACTTTCAATTGGCAGCACTGATTGGCATGCATTCGTCTATACGCATCCGCCAAAATTAGACGTATCTCTTCTGTGTCCTACGATGACGTCACAAATGTCACAATTTAGAGTGCGTTCCGCTAAGCGCTCACAACGATCACGCTCACGACCGGGTTTTCCCGTTCCACTTGCTTGCGAGCGTTACAATCGAAAACTCAAGTGGAATGGTCAGAAGCTTGGAGAGGTTACGTTTTAATGTATTAATATTTCAATATTTCACGTTTAAATATAATCAAAATGTTTTTTATGGCGACAGTTGGATATTTGTTGATGCAGCGCAATAATGCCTCAGAAACTACTTCTAGTTCCGATGAAGAGTGGAATGCAATTTTACAAAATCGCGAACGTGAAAAGCGAAAACGTAGGCTATGTATTATTATTTATGAAAGTGTAATTGATCGTTATTCAAATGAAGAATATTTACCTGTGGTCGTACGTTGAGCATCTGCGGGAGAAAAATATTTCTCTTCGAGTCATACAACGTAATTTTTTCTGTCGCCATCTTTAACTTTTAAAAATTGTGCCTAATTTCTCAAACCGTTTACTTCGACCCAGCTCTTCAGATAGGTCGTTGTGACCGAAAATAATGACGTCATTAGTGACGTTTTCGCCACGACCATAACGAGCGTGGTCGTCATGTGGAACGGCTGAAGGAACATTTTGATCGTTGTGAGCGCTTAGTGGAACGCACTCTTAATGTACCTTGATACCATATTTTCATTAGGTTGGTACCATAGACAAATTAAAAATAAAGAGACTGTTTGAAACATTGGCGATCTTGACCACCAGTTTTTGGTACGGCCAGTCGCGCATGGAGGCGCTGCCCGCAATCAACAGACGACTGACATGATAATTTTCCAATTTCGACATTTGTCAGAAAATGACAAACCACGTAATAATTTCAGAATTATTCTACTGTTGTCATCGAAAAATTAATTATAGAAATTATACTATGGACTTGAATTATGAACCCAACGTCGAAAATGGAATGTTTTGTTATTCGAGTTGACGCTGAAATTCCTCGAAATATTCTTTCTCAAGGTAAAATATAAGCTGCTTTTCACAAACTGATACTTATTTCCATCCATCAGTTGCAGACATTTTTTCACAAACTGATATATTTCCGTCCATCATTTTCCATTTCCTATCACCATTTGAGGAAGTACGAAGATTATCATCAAACTGGAGCATTTGTTAGGTATACCTACTGTTCTCCTTTTGCTAATCAATGAACAAAATTATTGAAGGTTTGTTGTAAATGTAATATGTTTTATTTTGGTTGATTTGATGATAAGACTGAAGAATATTTTAAATTTTGTTGTTTTTCGGAGTTTTATTATTGTTTTGTCTGTAATTGTACCTTGTCCTAGATACAATAAAATGTGTTTTTATAGTTATTAGTCTTGTTTTATAAGATCTTTAATTTTGTTCTTGATATCATTAAATAAAGATTTAACCACGAACGAACTAACAGATTCTACGAATCGATTACTGTATATTTTATTGGTGATCGATTTGCCATTCCTGTATTTCATATGATACAACCATTCATATGGAATACAAGAATAACAAATCGATCACTTATAAAATATATACCATATCAATCATATGAAAGTAACACATTTGAAAAACCCGCCTTATTTCAATCGGTCTTACCAACTGTATTTAGTTCGGCCAGTTGCGAGATATGTCGCCACTGTATAAACGTGGTGCCAACTTTTACTGCAGGTTTGACCACTCTCTTTATTTTTAGTTTCTCTATGGTTGGTACCATATTTTCATTCTTATGGCCAAAGTATTGCCGCGGTATGACATATGACTGTTGTGTTATTTGTTATTTTCACGATTTGCTGTGTAAATACTATCTAATAACAAATTGTTTTTTTTTATACCGAAGACAATGTAGAAAGTTCGTTCGCCGAGCCATATATCCCGTTGTGCGCTTGGTTGTAATAGCAGGAGAAGCGTGAATTTGTAACCCTCTTTGAAGATGAAATGAAGGCTTGGATAAATAATGTAAACTAAAAACCATGCTCTTTCCAAAAAAGGATAGCCGATATGGAGTCACTAAACTTGGACTCCGGCAAAAATTATATATAAGGCTTGGATAAATAATGTAAACTCAAAAACCATGCTCGAGAGTTGCAGTGGTATGTTTACTTCATTTCACAAGTGATGATTTCATCTCACCAGGTGAGTACAAGGAATTATAATTGCCAGTATGCCTATATATTCATTTCAATGTATTCTTTGTGAAATATTTCATTTTTATACATATAAACAATATGATTAGGATAACGTAGTTATGTAAAATATAATGTTTTCACCACTTGTAACTTCTGTCAATGTCTGAAATAGTGTGTCTTTTTTATACATTGGTCTAAAACTAGTTTTTCATTGTATACTAGGAATATAATTGATGGCAGTTATCTGGAGGAATCTTATTTTGTTTTTCTACCTCTTCATATAGGAATCAAATGAAGATAATGATGATTTCAGATTGTGCAACTCAAAAGCCTAGGCTGAAAAGAATAGCGGTTCCGAGTTTAAATTTGCCAAACGAGAAGAAGTGATCAAAGCGTATAACTCCAAAAAAAAGACCAGCACAGGAAAGAACTGATAATCTTCGTTTAAGTATAGAAACTTTAGATATTATGGAAGGAAGTGCCACACACTTGTGAATAAAGTTTACAGAGAAGGTAGGTTTAGTTTAAATAAAAGTATATTTCAATCTGAAGTGCAGACAATACATATGTACAATATGTCTGTTTTTATTATAATATAAATAAATTCATATTATGTACCTGTTAGCGTTTCTTTTATGTACTGAGTCAAATATTTATTAAGTTCGAACTACTGAAAATATAATTAATAATTTAAAATGAATAGACTTGAAGTATACGCACACAGATTTCGTAATGTTTTTGCAAAATTGTTATTTATTTATTTCACACCAACTCTTTGTTAAGGGATACTAATACAAAGGTAAAGATGTTTACTCATCCATTTTTTACAAATACAAGTTTACATTTTCTAAAGCCAATAATTACCCTAGGTCCCTGCTATAGGACTTGTGTACCCATCAGGGATGTCTTTAAACATTTCCTATGGTTACAAATCTATAGAAAAAAATTGATTACTGAAGATAGTGTGTTGAGGGAAAAACTATGGCATTTCGTATCATCCCTGTAGGTACTTGGCATTCATGAAGAGAATGTGACAACAAATCTCACAAAACTTTGACATAATACTGCACATTCTAGTTATTTAAAGTATTTTTGAGTTTCAATCGATCAAGATTAATGGAACAAAATAGTTTTCAAAAGCGGAGAAAATCTCGGAACAAAAGATAATAAGCTATAAATTTGTATAAATCTTTGTTTTGGCATTTTAAAAGTTGGCTCAAACCTCTCATAAGATCTCGTGTCATCGTCTTGAGATATTCAAGGTCGAAAAAATCGGCTTTTCGTAAATATATCGCTTCCTATGCTTTAAATGATAATTGCATTCATTATAGAAGTTGTAGGGCATGAAATTCTCTAAAAATTTTGTTGCAATTAGTTTTTTATAGAGGGCGAAGAGTGCGGAGCGCTCAGTCTTACATGTCATATCGCAAAGTAAACAGTGAATCCCATAACAAAGTACGGCTTATAAAGTTAATTATTCACTAATTCGTTAGTGCAGCGGCTCATCAACATATAAATCGTGTCTACTACTAGATTCAAACTTGGTTAGGGAACGATATAGAACCCTAGGAATGGGGTTGGGTACTACAAAATAAAATGCTGGAACCGACAACTTCACCCTCTTTCTCAAAAACGGTTGAACGTATAAAAAATTGCTTCAAACAAAATTTGTAGAGAATTTTATGCTCTACATAATGAATGCAAATTTCATTGAAAGCATAGGAAGGGAGATATTTACGAAAAACCAATTTTGGCGACATTTGACCTTGAATGGACATTTGACCTTGAATATCTTAAGAAGCGGACACAATATCTTATGAGAGGTTTGAGCCAACTGTAGAAATACCAAAACAAAGGTTTATAGCTTTTTATCTTTCATTCCGAGGTGAAACCCCTTACGTGACTGGATTAGACAGGCTTATTTTATTGTCAGAAGAAATTAATGTTATCGACAAAGTCGTTAAAGAATTACATATTAGAGCAAAGTAGAAGAACAATAAAAACGACAAATGGTAATGGTACAGACTGATAAGAATTTATATAAGTTGATGAGTTCAGTAATATATTTCAACCATACAAGACTCACATGGAAACTGCAGAGAATTTGACCTAGGGGTTACAAATTGATATGGACAGAAGTTTTTATAGCTTATATTGATTTTTTGTTTGCAAAAGTCGATGGAAGTTGATATGTTATTGATAGCTTTTGATCAATCTTATGTTTTGAATGATTCATTCTTTTTGCAAATACCCACCTCATTGCCCAGCTGGGAAATATCCGATTTATTCCTTTTGATATCTATAATTATGCTTCAACGTAAGTATGACCTGCAAATGGTAACTAAACATTTAAATTTAGGAAAAAAAATCATTAATGGCAACTTTCCACACCCACCCAGGAGGTATTGCCTATCCAGACCTGATGTACTTCCCAATCAAAGGAGGTTCACTTGTCATGTTGGACATTTTTTGACAAACAGTGCTGGCATGGGTGCGTTACCTTTTTTTTTCAGTGGGTGGTTCGCCAGTAGCCCTATCATCCCACGTTGAGTTTCAATTCATTCTTTCAATGTGCCATGGAGATAATAAAACATATCACATTGAAGTACCTCGTTTATTACCGCACCAACAAAAACGGGAAGTTTTTCAAAATATAAACGGCCTCCATCCTCCCCTCACAGATACCGCATTAAGAGTGCTGCAGTTTTATCGCTCAGATAAAAATAAATAATAATATAACATAACACGACATTTGCTTTATAAAATATAAAAAGGTGTTGAAAGAGATCCAAATAAAAACAATTTTAATGCACCACTTGAAATAAATGTAAATAAAAATTTCATAACTGTCATCAACATCTAACATCTTATGCTCTTTCAGCCATAAAGTCTCTATGGCATCACCAAAATAACATTGATAAATTCTATAAAAAAATAAAATATATACTCTCAAACACAAATAATATAAATTAAACTCTTTACGGGATGGCTAAATGAATTTATGTTTTTGGAACATATACTTGGTAATGTAGGTAGTTGAAAGTGATACTAAAATTGATTGATTTTTTTCCGATTGGAAGTTGAATCAGATCAAAGAAAAACATCTTGAATATCATGTGTTGTTGAGGTCAATATAAGGAACACAATTGACAAATGCCAAATTTGAATTGGAACGAGTCTTCACCTGAATCTGATTCAGAAATATTGACACACTTAGCATGGCAGATTCTTCGGCAACTACTACATGATACTTTATTGGAAGTCACCACAACTTCATTTCCACACACTAAACATTTTTGAGACATGTCATCTGATGAGTAAATAATAGCTTTCTTCAGATCTTCTCTGTAATCCTTTATAGCGATATTATTACATAAACTCTCCCCATATACTATTTTATTGAAATAATAAATAATGTAAACTCCACAATTATAACCATCACTTTGTTTATCATGTTCTTTAACTTCAATTAACCAATTATTTCTGTCCAAATAACATTCATTTATTTCATTATAATTTTTCAAAAATTTCAAGAAATAGTTTAAATATTCCATACTTTCACCCTTGCTGCTCTTGAAAGGGTTCAAAAATATAAAGGTTTTATTTTTGAGATCTACTATGGCCAAACAATAATGATGAGAACGAGGTCGGTCCGAATGATCTGAATAATTTTGAAGAATTGGAAATACAATTAATTCTTTTTCGAAGCGAAAGTCCAAAATTGAAGGGTGTTTCTCGCCTTTTCCGTATAGAAAAATTCTTGTAGCCAGCATACAAGTTACTATTTGATATCTGTTCAAAGTCGCATTGAATATATTGAGACAAATATCTACCAAGAAATTTGTTAACCAAGCCTTTCCTGACAAAAGTTCAAAATCCTCATGTGTTACTTCGGTTACATCGCAAGTAAAACTAGAAAAATATGAAATGTAGTATTTTATTCCGATATCTTTATAATAATCTGAAGTACTAACTAATCCATTAGGTAGAATTGAAATATCATTGGCAGGTTTCCATTTTAAAAAAGAAGGTGTACTTATCGCTTGTGAAAGGAACGGTAGCATAATGAAATAAAAAAAACTCTTCAGTTTTGGTAGCATCATCCTCCAATAGTCCCGATCTCTGAATATACGCTCTATTTTGATGCCTCTAAATGTCCAAATCGTTAAATCGCACCAATTCCTGTCCGTTATTTCAAGAAGGCCCTGAATTTGTTGGTAATTTATGTGTGTTTTCAAAATATTCCCGGTTTTTTTATCACAATATTTGATTTTTCCCTGAAAGCATGCCTCATTGGGATCAATATATCTACAAGAATATGGGCATTTAACTTCGAGCAAACCCTCATCAGAAATTAAACCATCTGGGGAACCAGCAATGAACTGATATATTCTATGGACGATCAAACCCGAAGGTACACACTTACTTTTAGTTAATGTTTCATAATCAGCCACTGCCCTTTTCTCATTTTCTATTCCATGTTTTATTGCTCCGTTATATAGATACTCTTTGAATTTTGCATTTGTTTGAAAAAATTAACAAGACTGTTATTGTTTTTACTGTTGCAAATTCTACCGAAATTGGATGCTGTCACGCGTATGGCCCTTTCCTCAAACCATATATGGGAGAGTCTCTGATCTCTTGTATGTTGCTCGATATCACTCAAGTCTTGGACAGATTTTCTGTAATTTTTGTCAAAATAATTGGAGCAAACAGCTTCATATTTTGGAATATCAGAAACACAGGAAAGCTCCCCTTTCTCAACTATTTCTTTTTCAGTGTCCAAACAAAATTTACAAAAAAATGCACCACTAAATGATCTATTCAAATCTTCCAAACATATTATGTGAACCCTACCGTCACATTTGTCGCATTTCAAGTATTCCAAATTGTCGTATTCCAAGTTTCCCTTTTTACAATAAATGCATAAATCTGAATTTATTTCATTTGCTAGCTCTAATGATTCAGAACTCCTAAGTGCCTTTTTAAGTGATGTTCCCAAAAAGTTATTATGCAACACCTTTTCTTTCTTTTCCCAAATTTCTTGTGAAGCAAGACCGTCATCCGTTATAGCTGAAATTGTCGAATATTTTGATTTTCGAACTGAGGTTTTAGAGGAACATCTTAACTTGGGTATTTGGAATGAATTTTCTTTAAAAATGAATAGAACATATTTTCTAAGTTTTCTGATGAGCCGACTACTTTTCTGACGCATCACTCTCTTGGCAATTATATTCTTAACTATACCAAACCATCTTTCAACAGGTGCATTACTCAGCCTTTCTTTATTATTCAATAAGATTCCACTCCAGAGGGGAGTAAATGGAATATAATTATGAAGAAAATAATAAAAGAACTCCAAATTCTTATATTCGTTTGCTGGGCTTTCATCAGGGTCAAAATCCAAAGAATAACTTACTAACATTTGTTTAAAATACTGACAGTATAGAGTTGATTCATAAGTTGTTATGTTGAAGTCAAGTATGGGTCGATCCTTTTCAGGATCTTCAGAAAAGGTATCTATAGAACAAGATATTTTCAATAAACTTTGAAATGCATTATGAAAATTTCCATTTCTATTATTAGAATGCGTAATAATATATAAATTTTTGAACCAAACACAAAAAACCTCCCAATTATCGATATTATATGCCGAGGCTAGGATTTCTTTAAAATGTTTTGTCACTACAGGATCTTTATAATATTTATCAACATCACGAGCCATCAATTTAAACATATGGAAACAGCAAATGTGTAACTGAATTTTATTTCTAGGAAATTCTTCGTTATTGAAAACACAGTGAAATGTCAAATTGATATATTCCTTCAATTCCAAGGCATTGAATGATATGGATACCGCATTTAGGAAAGCTTTACTGAAATCAGTAACTACTTTTCGAAATGCTGGCCATTTTTTGTTTTCTTCACAAAACGATCTGAACTTTAGGAGCCATGCACCTATGCTGCCACCATCATGTTCACAGAGACCATTTCACTACAGGGCAAAGCCTGTTGGATCCCAATATCTGAATAACCCCGGCATAATAATATCTCTATTACAAGTCTTGCCAGCACGACGTACAACACTTCCAGTAGCATCAATATGTAGGACTGCATTTTGTGCATGGATAGTAGCGCTAGTTGTTCAACACTGTAAATATAAATATGTAGAGGAACTCCTACAAATTGAATATAATTTGGGTGGGCAGCTTGCATTTCTATAATGTCTGCAATATCATCTTATCCCTATCATTTTCGCAAACGCTTCTGAGCGCACTTTTCTGTAAACCGCATCTGATTTGACGTCTCCCAAATTAAAATTATGCAATGTGGCATTATCCAATTTTAAAATATCATTTGACGCTGCTCTAAGGCCTTTACGTTCAACATTTCCTTCTTCAACAATTTTCTACCAACTCCTCTCAATTGCGTTTGCTAAATTAGCCAAATGATTAAAATCCCAATTAGAACTGAATACTTGAACCTCATGTTCAGCTGCATGAACATTTGATACATGACTAATATGGAGAATAAATTTTTACATAATGGATGTG
>JAFIRS010005597.1:0-53387 GCA_018342105.1 Gonioctena quinquepunctata
TATCTTCATTTGAATGCTTGCAGAAGGAACTAACACTCATATAACAACAATGTTAGCAGAGTTTGGTTAGGTTGGGTTAATTTAAAAAAAATATACGTCACTTGAATGCTTGCAGAAGAAACTACCACTCATATAATAACAATGTTAGCAGAGTTTGGTTAGGTTGGGTTAATAAAAAAACATCAAACCCACTTAGATTTACAACATCCATCAAAACAACCGTAATCGAAAAACCCTCATCTAAATCCACATCATAGACTTCACAAACAACATACAAAAATCTTATATTCGTAAATAAACATGTCTCAACCTACATGAAAAATCCCTAGATCTGGGGAAAACTTGAAAACAACCTAAGAAATCCATCAGGTTAACCCTAAAAAATCCACCTGAAACGACTAATTAAACACAACCTACGTGAAAAAATTCCCTAGATCTGGGGAAAAAAGTAAATCATCCATGAGAAATCCACCAGGTTAACCCAAAAATCCACCTGAAACGACTAATCTAAACACAACCTACGTGAAAAATTCCCTAGATCTGGGGAAAAAGTCAATCATCCATGAGAAATCCATCAGGTTAACCATAAAAATCCATCTGCAACGACTAATCTAAACACAACCTACGTGAAAAATTCCCTAGATCTGGGGAAAAAAGTTAATCATCCATGAGAAATCCACCAGGTTTACCCTGAAAATCCACCTGAAACGACTAATCTAAACACAACCTAAGTGAAAAATTCCCTAGATCTAGGGAAAAACTAGGTGAAATACATGAATCTGCATGAAAAAATCCCTAGATCTGGGGAAAAGTCCAATCCTCTATGTGGAATAAGGTGAAAAGTCATATCAAAAGGTAGAAATTCATCAGGTTGACCCTTAAAATACAGTAGATATAGGGAAAATCCAGGGTAATATAGGCTTTGAGCACGTAAAAATGGGTGTTCCCCAAGGATCTGATTTGTGGTCGCAAAATGACCACGTTGGACCTTGGCACTTTTTGAAAATTTCCCCAGATCTGGGGAAAAATCGGGGAAAATCACTATCTTCCTCTCTCTCTAATACACAGGCTCTTATGGGAGTTTCCATCGGGGTCAGAGGAAATTTCCCCAGATTCTGGGTACTTTTTTAGAAAAACGAAAAAGTGTCCCAGAATCCCTGCAGCTATATCTACTAGTATTTTACATCTCAGTATGATGTCCATCCCGCAACATGCCCAGTTAGGTTATTCTTAAACAATCGTTGACTTCATTCGTAATGTGCTTCAGTTGTATGGCGTTCCAACAATTAGTAATCACAGTTTTTGAATGTTCTCTATCCCTAAAACAACGATGTTTGTAAACTTCGTTCTTCAAGAAACCCCAAAAGAAGTAACGTCCTATTCATTTTCCACTAAATGTTTCATTTAACAATTGTCGTATTGCTACAATACAGTGAACACTAGCTCTATCTAACCGATACCAAATTATGTGTCTTTGTCTACGCGGCATTTGATTTAAAATTGGTAATAAATCATGTTGTAAAAATTGCAAATATCGGTTAGCATTAGGGTTTCCATCAATGAAGAGGAGACCAATCACAGTATTGTTTAACAGTCCACATAGGACATTTTCCTCAAATGAGTATTGGTCCTTGCACTCTATAGTTAAATTAGGGTTTTCTGTAGCCCACCGTCTACAGTTCTGTGAACATACTGTTCCATCAGTTGTTAATGTTGCTTCCTCAGTCCATGGAATATTCATTGGAAACCGTGCTTTTTCTCCGTTTTCTTCCTTTCTTTTAAAGTAGGTATTTATAAATTTAATTTTGGTTCAAAAGGTATATCAAGAGATGTCCATATTTGTTTAATTGATGTCTTACCATTTTCGATAACTTTCAAACACAATTCCTCTTTCTCTTCTATAGATATTTTTGCAGTTGTGTGGGGTTTTTTGAAATTCTTATTGATACTGTTTCTGGGCACCGATGGCTGGTCAGGTTGACGAGAGTCTTATCGATATCTGAAGCCAATCATCGTCGAGCGTAGTTAGCACTTGAATGGGTGACCACCGGACAAGGAAGCTCCACGTTAAATGTCCTAACAACTGTAGCGTAGTAGCATATTCGCGCTGCAGGCATCTTATCAATGCGCACGAGATAAGACGATAGAGAGAGAGAGATAATATATGTTCATTGTATATAAGAAAAAATCTTGTTGACAAACACAAATAAAAATTCACAGTATGCGAATGAACATAAGTTACTGTCAAGAATTGATAACCACTGTCAAAAATTGATAACCACGTCACAGGATAAAAACTAATAAAAAAACATAAATGATGAGACTTAATTAAATACTTTCACAAAAACATTGAAAAGTTGGAACAAAATTAACAATATGAACAAATGTAAACATTAACTAAAGTGTATCATCATAAAATTCAATGAAGCTGTAGTAGGCCTTATCACTAAGTGAAGTTTTCAGTTTGTATCTAAAAACCTGGAGATTTATCTCTCTGATATCACTTGGTATTTTATTATACATTTTCACCCCATTGTAAATCAGTGAATCTTTTACTAGGTTAGAAGTGGGAATGGGGAGCTTCAGATATGCCGTCCTTCGGAGGGGACGTCAAGATAGCGGTCCCGAGTTCATAGATTTGAGCTCGTTAAAGAGCCCTACCTCTGAAATAACAGAGGATTCGGCAAAAATTTCCGGTTGGGAGGAGTGTGCTCACCGGCGTCGGTGTTTAGCCTTGGTAGCAGAAATAGGCCGACGTTAAATGAAACAGGAAAAAAAAATACTGTTTCTTTAAATTTATTCAAAATAAGGGCTACTGTAGTGTGATTCACATTGCGATTAGAATGCCTGGCATTAAACATGTCTGTAACTTGTCTGCTAGGAGTATTTTCCATAAACAAAAATAAAATATCAACTTTTTCGTTTTTTGTAAGCATCTCGATATTATTTAAATAGTACTCGATATCAAACATTCACAAAATAAGCAATAACAATAACCACGTGATAAATATTAAGCAAATGAGTCAAGTACTTAATGTCAAACATTCGTTTGTTTTTAAAGCCAACTTAAAACAATCATTTTGGACAAGAAAAGCTCCAAAAAATAAATGTAATTAGTTTTTGCAGAAATACTTATATTATTTTGATGTTTCATGATTTGATATTATTGAATATTGAGTTCTTGTCACAATACTGTATAATTTTGAGCAATTTTTGGTGTTAAGAAAAAATAACTTTTCAGCAAAAACTTTTGAGAATTATTTCACTCCTCAAAAAAATTTACCGTGGTTAACACAATAGTTGTGTAACCCATCGTTTTAGCATTTTTTTTTTCGTAGTCCCCATTCAAAAAAAGTGGGTACATGAATAAAACTTCACTTGATGGCCACGACTCCAAATCTAGTTGTATTTTTTAATGTTGAACAACTTTTCTAAATAACATTTCCCGATTTTTTTCAAAATAAGGGTAATTTACTCCTATCTCAAAATCAAATTTTTGAGGGCTCCTCGCATATTACGTGTGTTTTACCATATTTTGTTGGTGCATGTTCAGATTCAGGGGATACACAAACTTTTAGCAGGAATAAATTTTTGTCGAAAAACCCTTAATCCCATATGGTGCATTCTTTGAGGATGACACTGTATAACTACGGATCGTCTTTCGTATGATCTCACAGTCGGTTCCTTGGTACTATTTTGGTCACAGAATCAGCCATTTTCTGTTCTATTAATTGGTCTACGAAAATTTGGGTCGGCCTTTAAAATGAACGATTTTGCGGCCGTTGCCGACTGACTAATATCTAAGGAATTACTGGGTGTCATTCTGAGCGTGACACATGAAGCATGGTGTAAATCTTTGGAACAGGTATTCAAATGAAACCGTATTTACAACCATTTCAGATGAATATCGTCAATGACTATTGAAAGTTCCTCTAGTGGATCGTCTTTCGAGGTGATCGAATTCATATCGTTCAAATACTGTTTCTTCAGGTACTCAAGCATTTCCCATGTGATCAATGAATACTGTGATACTATTGAATAAAAACGTTCTGAAATTCTTGGGCCACATAGTCTTGATCATTCGTGTTTTATGATACTCTGGCCACAATCATCGTTGCCCCTTATCTTATCCACATGAACAGCATTCGTATTCGTAATTGAAGTAAAGCTTTTTGAAAATAACGATCCATAAACGATTCACGAATGCTCTCCGCTCATCTATATTATTGAAACCGATTGTGCATTTTATGTTCATTTTTATAAAAGAGAAAAATATTGGATGGATTATGATACTTTCAATCGATGCACATAATTATACCGTGTAACACAGACTCATGGTACACCCCTATTTTCTCCATTGTTTCTCTAGCTATATTTCTGAGGTTTGGAACATTGAATGTACTCACTAGACGGCACTTTTTGACATATTCGGAAATGACATCAACTCTCAATTTTCTGATGGGACACCCTGTATATCATTACATTTTTGAAATCTTCGTAATTATCCGTTTCCAATGATACCTTAAAGTTGATATTTCATTTGTCGGAATACCCATTTTAGTTTTCGATCTGGAAAGCCATGAACTCTCTAAAATTATTCCAAATGATCAAAATAATGCTAGACTATCGCATTTACTTCCAAAATAGTATTGTGTTTCGATATACGTACCAAAAACCTGAAACAAAACGTTTTTTTACTCGAAACTCCATTTTCCCAAATGGTACCATAATGGTACTCTGACGTAATTCGAAGGGATATCCATACATATTAATTATTTTTGTCTATAACCAATACAAACACAATAATGTAGTTGAGAAAAGTTTAAGTATCTTCTCGGTTCAATAACAATAATTTAACAAGGTGGCTATGGAATACAAATCTGTAATTGTCAATCAGTCACTGAATACATTATTGAATTGATCGTATTGTTAATAGAAATGATTTATTTTACGGATATCTGATCAATTTTTCATCAAACCGATAGAGCTCCTAAAGGTCGAAGGCTCAGAGCCTAGGTTCAAATGGCAAAGTAATCAAAGGATTAACAATCAGGTATTCTTCCACAATTTAATTAATAACGAAACAAAATTGAAAAAAAATCTTATAATAGCTGTTCAAAATATCCACCATCAATATCCAAACATTCTCGAGTTCGTTTCGAGGTATTTCAAATAGCATTAGTCAATTGTTCGGGCTTTATACTTCGACTGGCTTGTCTAACTCGTGATTCTGGGTCGCCGGTCGTAGGGTGAGATTTGAAAAAGGTGGTTTTCATGTGACTTCAAATTAAAAAAATCTTGCAGGCCACCTAACAGGACCATGTGTTCCGATCCACATTTCCAAATCGGTCACGAAGAGAATCCGTCACAATCCTACTATTGTGCTGGTTTTCCAGATTCAACGGTAAATATTCTGAATTATCTTCAATTCCATTTGTTAGGAAACTTAGGTATCTACCACCATTCAAAGGTCAATAAAATATTATAAGACCAATTCGACGATCTCCAAAAACTCCTAGCCATACATTAAATTCGAAACATTCTTCGAAATTCTCCTGCATAAATGAATGCTGATTCTCTGGCGGCCAATAAAGAGTATTATGTTTGTTGAATAAACCGAAATTGGTAAATTTTGACTCATCGGAGAATACAACTGTTTTCAAAAACTCATTATGTGGCTGCACATTATTGCGTAGTACCCACCTGCAATATTCCATACTTCTTATACTATCGTCGTCGTACAAATGTTGATGTATTTGATATTCATAAGATCGATACTTTTGTTGTTTCAAATTTCATCTGACACTTTCACGAGTGGTATTCAACTCGAAAGCGATCTCCATAAGAGTAGTTGTTTTATCGATTTCCACTCTCTTGAGAACATTTATCTACATATCTTCAGAAACAATATTATGTTCATTACCAAGACCATTATTCTCTGAACTACTCTTCAAGAGGCTTGAAGTAATTTCGAGCCGAATATTGTCGTTGGGGGTATCTTTCCGAGTACAGCTGTCGAGCAACAACTGCATTTTGCCGATATTCCCCATAAATTGGGAGCATATCGACTTTTTCGTTTCTGTTATAAATTGGTGGCATTTTCAACTTATTTCTATTATCAATGCAATCAATCCAATGATGTTTTCAGTTACTGACTAATAATTACAGATTATCGAAACGTCAGAATGTGATTTGTGTTCCATTGGTACTACATTATTGTGTCCGTATTGGTTATACACAAAAAGAGTTTATGAGGATGGATACCCCATCGATGGTACTTCCGAATGTCGTCAGAGTACCATTGGAAAGAATGGAGCTTCGAGTAGAAAAACGTTTTGTTTTACTTTTTTAGCATGTATTTCGAACAACAATACTATATTAATCGAAAATGCGATAGTTTAGCATTATTTTGATTATTTGTAATAATTTTAGGGAGTTCATGGCTCTCTAGATCGAAAAACTAAATGAGTGGTCTGGCAAATGAAATATCAACAGAACTTCATAAATGTAATAATATACACAGGGTATCTCATCTGAAAATGGCAAGTTGGTGTATTTTCCGGAAAAACGTTTTTTTTTCCAGATATGTCAAAAAGAGCCGTCTCGTGAACATATTCAATGTTCCAAATTTCAGAAATATTGCAGGAGAAACAAAGGAGAAAAGAGATTCAGTACGTCTGTGTCACACAGTTTATGAACAATATTGATGATATGCGTTAAAGAGCTCAATCGTTTCTGAATGGCAGAACGCTTGTATGTGCACTAGGCTATGTGGGCTGTCTTACGGTATAGATAAAAACGATAATCTGCTTAAAACCACGTTTCACAGAAGTACAGTGGCGTAATTCCGCACGAGGGAGAAGTTATTAGTAAAAGTGGCCACCTTGTCTGAAAGAACAGTGGCGTAATTCTGCATGAGGAGGTGACTGCCATGTCGAACTGTCCTTTCGTCATTCAGAAATTCATGAATTGTATGTGGCGTTCGATACTAACGTTTTTTTATTTTCCGGATGCTTCTTTGAAAGTTGAGGTCCCCATATTTTGACTCGTGAGAGTTTCTATCGAAATTGACAATACAATTGAAAACATTTCATAACCCTTTTCCTCAATGCAAGTCTCATGGCTCTGGGCTCTGTTTGCCATATACGAAGGCCAGCATAATGCACGTTTTGAAATAACAAATATGGCAGCGCAATATCTTTGCGTGATTCTGAATTCAACACTCGATCCTAATTTCCACTATTATATAGCGTTATCAACATATTACATAATGGCAGGATGATAATTACGCTTTCCGTCAAATGATACCACTGTGTACTATTTTGTCTACCTAGAATCAAATTATTTATTAGAATTACTCTTCATACATAGTTAAACATATAACTGAAGGACACTCCAGTATGATTTGCGAGTCCCAGCACGCGAAATTCTCAAGGTTAGGGAGTGAGTACCAATTAAAATTACATTAGTATCACTAGCTACGACAGATGAATCATTAAAGCTCCACATAATATTTATCCACGTGTATTCACTGCACAATACGTTGGAATTATACACATATATGAATCCATCAATCTGCATTGAAATATACGTAATTCTCCATAATATTCCATGTACAATTCTATAATAAATATTCATGAAGGTAGCATTTCTTTCGAATTATTATTGGAAAAATTGATGAATATGGAAATTTTTTGTTTTTTTCATGTATCCTATATATATTTTCCATTATACGGTGCGTTCCCCAACGTTTGGGTACATATAAAACTTTTGCATTATTGATATTACAAAAATATCACTGTTCATGACCCTACAATAGTACGTCGTTGTGAGCTCCCAAGGGCGAAGAAATCGGAAAAAAAACCGGTTTCAGACAGGAAAGGTCGACAAAAGATGCAATATATCAATTAACTTGGAAGAAAAGAATCCTAATCTATGCATCTTTGTCGACTTGTCTAAAGCATTTGATACCGTCTGCCATGAAATATTATTGAAAAAACTATTAAATTATGGAATGAGGGAAAGGGTTCATCAAATTTCGAAAGATTACTTTTCAAACCAGAACATAGACGAAACTATCAGTGACCAAATGACAGTGACGAAAGGCGTACCACAGGGAACAGTCGTAGGTCCACTCTGATTTATTATTAACATGAATAGTATTTTCAATCTTGAAACTCAGGAGAACTTTTCTAGTTTTGATGATGATACAGTTATCATTATGAGTCAGACTCTTGGAAAAACTCGAAAACAAATGAAGAAACCGATAAGTGGACAAAGTACTCACCATTCACCTCATATTCCAGTAGGTCACCCAATATGGAACCATTATGTTACGGAAATGATTGCGAAATCCCAGACGATCACTCTGTTTCATATCTAAGTATTGTAATTGCTGACGCCTGGGATGGGATATATAATATAATCAGACTTCTATACAAAAATAAATACCAAGAGGAGTTTCTAGACATTATCCGCCTTAAAGTCCTATAATATGCTCAAGTCTCAGTTGTCTCACGGAATCATAGGATGACGAGGCGTAAACGACTGATATTCGAAAAATTTTAATGTCATGCAAAGATGGATACTCAAAATTTTACTCATTCAAGTGACAGTCTATTGAAGATGCCAATATACCTTTGTGATGTGAGACAATTGTACTGCCTCAATTCATTATTCAACGTGTAGGAAAATAAAATTTCCATGAATTGAGTGACCATGAATACGAGACCAAAAAAAATATTATAAATTACCAAGATCCGAAAAAACAATAGGACAACGGTGCTCAGACTACCTGGCACCTCGACTTTACAGTAAGTCACCGGATCCCCTTGAAATAATTAATAATTCAACCATGTGCAGAGGTGAATAAAAAATTTGAATTCTCCTCATTGAGAGAAAGATGTGTCAGGATTCCATTAACCAAATTATTGTTAGCCAAATTATTCACCAAACATGAGAAATATAGTGTGAGGAACAATAAAAAACAACTACACGTGAATATCCCAAAAACGACAAAGAAATCCACATTTTTGTGTATATATACATTTATGTTTTTTCTCTAAAGTTATGTTTGAAGTTATGTTTTAGGTTGAGTCATTTTTATATTGAGTGGGAATGGTGGGGCCGTGTGCACGGGGCAGAACAAAAAGTCTAATTTTGAATTTCGTGCAATTTATTCTTTTTTAACGCAGAGCGCTTTCCATCTAGGGTTATCTTCAGTGTTGGCCTGCAAAGTAAGCGAATGATATAGCTTCAAAGTTTTTTCAACTTATTTTCAAAGTATGACCACTCGTGAGAAAAGAACAATGGCAACCCATAAGAAACAGACATTCACAAAGTTAAAACTGTTAAATGTGTAAAATTGTGACAAACAGTGTAAAACTTGAAATCTATAAAATGAAACATCTGTATCAACTGACAGCGTTTTTCAATTTTTCAAACCTGAAATTAACAGAGAACTATGAATTTTGGAACACAAATAGATAAGAAGAAGAATGAGAAGAAAATAAATGGAGGGTTCTTTGGATCAACTAGAATTGTTTCAATGTACACAACATTACTTCAATCGTCTGTGCGGTGGAACGAAATTTCTGTTCAAATTTTCTTTTACATTCAGACAGAGATTGTTAATAGTAATTCATCTTCTATATGTAATCCTTCGGAGAAATATAATCCATTGTAGTTCTTCGATGTGACATCATGTAAAAGCTGAACAATTAATACTTGGGCTAAAGTTATGCTTGTTAACCTTCAAGTGATGGCCTCCAAGTTAATGTCAAAAATGAGCACCTAAACAAACATGAACATAATATTCCATTTTATGTAATTCATAGTAGGAAATTTCCTGTATAGCCTACAGCGAATATTACCGTTACAGAAAAACGATTTCGTATTTTTCATGAACAGGCTTTCAAGAAAATATACTCAAGAAGAACATTAACAAGCATTTATTGAATATCTTATTTTATATTCAATAAATGCTTGTTAATGTTCTTCTTGAGTATATTTTCTTGAAAGCCTGTTCATGAAAAATACGAAATCGTTTTTCTGTAACGGTAATATTCGCTGTAGGCTATACAGAAATTTCCTACTATATACATAAAATGGAATATTATGTTCATGTTTGTTTAGGTGCTCATTTTGACATTAACTGGAGGCCATCACTGAAGGTTACAAGCATAACTTAGCTATTAATTGTTCGCTTTACATGATGTCACATCGAAGAACTACAATGATATATTTCGAAGATACATATAGAAGATGAATTACTATTAACAATCTCTGTCTGAATGTAAAAAAAGAACGAAATTCGTTCCACCGCACGACGATATGTGTAATGATTCTGTACATGAAACATTATTCTATTCCATTCTTCTTATCTATTGTGTTCCAAAATTCATAGTTCTCTGTTAATTCAGGTTTGAAAATTGAAAACGCTGTCGTGATACAGATGTTTCATTTTAAGATTTCAAGTTTTACTGGTTGTCACAATTTTCACATTTCAACGTTTTAACTTTGTGAATGTCTGTTTCTTATGGGTTGCCATGTTCTTTCTCACGAGTGTCATACTGAAATAAGTTGAAAAACTTGAGCTATATCATTGCACTTGAGCCACTGGATAACCCAGATGAAGCGCTCTGCGTAAAAGAATAAATTGCACGAAATTCAAATTGACTTTGTTCTGCCCTGACACGCCATTCCCACTCGTATAAAATGACTCAACTAAAACATGACTTCAAACGAACTTTAGAAAAAACATAAATGTATATACACAAAATTGGATTTCTTTGTCGTTTGTGAATTCCGTTGTGTTTTATTGTTCCTCACCTATATTTCATGTTTGGTGAATAATTTGGACTACAATAATTTGGTTAATGGAATCTGACGCATCTTCCTCCAATGAGGAGAATTCAAATTTTTATTCACTTCTGCCATGGTTGAATTATTAATTATTTCGGGGATCCGTGACTACTGAAAGTCGAGGTGCCAGTAGTCTGAGCACCGTACCTATTGTTTTCGGATCTTTAATTTATAATATTTTGGTCTCGTATTCATGGTCCTCAATTCAGGAAATTATTTTCCACGTTGAATAAGAATTGAGCAGCATGTCTCACATCACAAAGTATATTGGCATCTTCAATAGACTGTCACTGAATGAGTAAAATCGGTATCCATCTTTGCATGACATTAAAATTTTCGAATATCGTCGTTTACCCTCGATCCAGATTCCGTGGAAACTGAGACTTGAGCATATTATAGGACTTTAAGGCGGATAATGTCTAGAAACTCCTCTTGGTATTTATTTTTGTATAGAAGTCTGATTATATTATATATCCCATCCCAGGCGTCTAGCAATTACAATACTTAGATATGAAACAGAGTGATCGTCTGGGATTCATCTTCTATATGTAATCCCTCGGAGAAATATAATCCATTGTAGTTCTTCGATGTGACATCATGTAAAAGCTGAACAATTAATACTTGGGCTAATGTTATGCTTGTTAACCTTCAAGTGATGGCCTCCAAGTTAATGTCAAAAATGAGCACCTAAACAAACATGAACATAATATTCCATTTTATGTAATTCATAGTAGGAAATTTCCCTGTATAGCCTACAGCGAATATTACCGTTACAGAAAAACGATTTCGTATTTTTCATGAACAGGCTTTCAAGAAAATATACTCAAGAAGAACATTAACAAGCATTTATTGAATATCTTATTTTATCAGGATATTTTTTATATTTTTACAGATACTGGGGAAACGTGGAAAACAACCATAAAAACGAACAGTCCTAGTTTATATAGCCAAAAAAATTCGAAGATACTGTTTTTCAATTTCTGTTTGACTCTCAACAATAATTTGTTTTACATTTTTCCGATGCTCTGAATTCTTATCTTGACGGATTTCTATTTTTCAGACCGTTTGCATTCACCGCTCATCTGCTCTAGATGGTTTATCCAGTGCTCGGTGGATGTGAATAACATGCTCAAATTAATTTTCTCTCTGTGCGTGTATAGCCTGATGTTTTTTCATTTATCCATAAATGTTTCAGTTTATACAGTGCTTCTCAAAAGTCCCCTCATCCCCTCTCATTTTTGGAACGATTGTACATAAACAAGTGAAATTTGGAAACTGACTATTTAAGGTTGTAAACTTTCCTACTAGTGATGATAGATGATGAAATCGTCAAAGATGACGTCACAAGGCCATTGTGACCAATAATTTTAAATGGAACCCTACGGCAAGCGACACCTCTTTTGAAATCTATCGAAAACAACTATTTAGTGATACTTATTTTGTTTGTGTTTATGGCAGTTTTAATGGCTCATTAGTAAACATTAAAATTTAAATTCCATTCAGTATGATATCAATTACAGATTTAAGAATCAGTATCTACTTAAAGAAATTGCTCGAAGTGACCTCCATTTACTTCCTGAAAGTGGAATATCCTATTTTGTAAGTCTTCTCGTACTTTTGCAAATGTGTCTGCGGAAACAGCCTCACATTCTGCAACAATACGTTGTTTTAAAACGTAAATATTGTCAGATTCAGTGGCGTAAACCTTTGATTCAAGGTACCCCCACAGACAAAAATCCAAAGGTGTGAGGTCCGGTGATCGAGCTGGCCATTTCGTTGAACCTCGTCGTCCAATCCATCTACCACGATACTACTCATCCAAATACCGTCTTACTGCACCGTAATAGTGTGGAGGAGCACCATTCTGTTGGAATGTTATTTCCAAATTGCCGAATTCATCTGCATTTATTTGTTGAAAATATAAACAGGATGTTCATAAAATCAGATGTGGAATCATCTGCGACTGAAAGATAAACTTTAGTCACTATCTTCCATCGTCAAGATAACCTCTTGTGGGGTATTCATGTTGAAAAGGAAAACATTGAGAATGTTTCCCTTTTCATCATCTGCATTATTCTCCAAAATTTCAAGGATTAACGGTTCTATTGCGTTTTGCAACAGCTCCAGATAAACCTCACTAGTTAAATTAGTATTCAAAAAAAGAGGCCTAACGATGTGGTTTCCCAGGATACCTGCCCAAACATTCACCTTCTTGGGAAATTGGGTATGTGTTTCACGAAACAGGTGAGGATTTGCGTCACTCCAATACCTCACATTCTGTGTATTCACATTTACATTTAGACAGAAAGTACTTTCGTCACTAAAACAAATCGTTTTGACATAGTCTGACTGTTGGTTTCCATATTCTCACAAAATTCTAGTCTTTGGTCTGGGTCGTCGTCTGAGAGTTGATGAACCATTTTTAATTTGTATGGATGAAATTTTTTTTTTTTTTCAACACCCTGTGTACGGTATTTCGACTGACTTCACAGGTAGATGCAACGTGAGTTGTTGAAGAAGTAGGATTAACTTTTACTTCTGCCAGTATATAAATGTTTTTCCCATCAGAAATTTGTGGTCTGCCAGATCGTTTCGCATCATTAATACTACCCGTTGTTTCAAACTTACGAAGAAGCGCCCTCAAATAAGTCCTCGAAACAGGGCGATCGGAAAACCTCTCATTAAAAATGCGTTCTGCTGCATGAATATTTTGTCCAGTTTCACCAAGAATTAGGATCGCTGCTACTTTATCACCTAAAGCACGTACCATTTCGCTTCTTGAAGTACTTAAACGTTCGGCTCACAACAGTTTAACAAATTATTGAAATGTAAAAAATATTGAAAGTACCAAAAGCTGCTAAAACAGTTAAACGTTCGATCAACAATACACAAATTATTAAATGTACAAAAACTTGGACAATTACAAAAACTTCGAATTAGGGAGACTAACAAAAACGTCAGCTTATTTGACAACTATCCAGGGACGGAGCTTTAGTTTGGAATTTTAGTATTACCTGATTCAATTCATCACAGCTTTGCGTTTTTTAAAAGCGAGTTGCCAAAAAAAACTGCCATAAACACAAACAAAATTAGTATCATCGAATAGGTTTTTCCGCTATCTCTTAAAAGAGGTGTCGTTTGCCGTAGGGTTCCATTTAAAATTATTGGTCACAATGGCCTTGTGACGTCATCTTTGACGATTTCGTCATATTTCATCACTAGTAGGGAAGTTTACAACCTTTAATATGCAGTTTCCAAATTTCACTTGTTTGTGTTCAATCGTTCCAAAAATAAGAGGGGGGGAGCGGACTTTTAAGAAGCACTGTATATTCCCTCCTTTCACTTATTCGATAGTTCATGACGTTGAGCTTTATTTTTCGATTCGAATAAGCGAAAGTGAGGGTGCAGTTTTTCCTGACTTTGGCAGAAAACCTGGGTTGCCAACACTTCGCAAATATTTATTCTGCGACCTAATTGGATATTGGATGCAGTAGACAAGCATTTTGAATATGAAGAGTGCCATCCCACCCATTTTTAACCAGAGCTGGTAGCCACATTTTCTATGGTCAGCACGGAATCAGAATGTTGCAACCTTCATAGATTAAAGTATTAACCTTAGGGATCTTTCAAGAAACCATGGACCAGGAATGTAACTTTCTGTGAATATTTTTGGTAATTTACTGCTTATCAAATACATATAAGTACTAACATATTTCTTAATTATGTAATATTGATAGCAACGATAATTCAACCGTCCTCCTGATAGGTTAGATTTACTTCTACAAAAATATATGTGGGTCCCGTACAAGGATTTCCACTATGGCCCCAGTAGACATGTGGCGCTGATAAACGTTAAAGAGAATGCAGAGGGCCCAATAAGTGAAGATTTGGGGATGAGAAAGGTTTCATCTACTCATTGGAGTGAGTTGATAGATGATGTATTAGAAACCGCTGTTTTCCGGAAATATATATCATTTTTTCTATACAGGAGGCCAAGAAGATTCAAGGAATTATACGCATTTTCACATTATTTTTTTATACCATTCTGCAATTTTGCCTAAATTTTGTACAACATTGTTGGAGAGAAATATATCTTAGAAAAATTAACCAAAATATATGTTGAAGTGAAACTGTAGATATTCGTGGCATACTATATGATTTTCGACTGAAATATTCGGGAAACAATTACTGCAATCATAAAACATTACTTTTAACCAAAGAAACCAAAAAAAAGGAAGTTCTCTAGTCCTATTATTTCTTTTCTTCATGTATGACCACGCATAACGTTTTACAGAGTAGTTCGATTTCGATTATTATTTCTTTCTTTTCATTGGATAAGGTGTACTTCAAAGTTGGTCCCATTTGAATTCGAAAAGAAAAATCCTTCCCTAAGGGTAGCAAAATGGAGTATATTGATCGTTCACCCTCTGAATTTTGGTTCGTTAACCGATTCTATCTGTCATAACTTTGTACTGGGTTGTCCGATTTGGATTATTATTTTTTTGTCAGATAGTGTATATCTCATGGTTGATCATATTTTGGGATGGAATAATTCACCCCTATAAGTAAAAAAAAGGGGATGATTTATTTTTCACTTGTAAACATTGATACACATTTGCAGTTGACAATGACAGATTGCTACTGTCATTATTTTTGTTCTCCTACATCCGTCACAATAATTACATTCTATGAAAAGATGGAATTATTTATTATGAAATAAACTTACCAGAACTATCAAAAATAATGTATATTATATAATAATAAATAATCAATGTAGATAATCATATCATTTAACTTTTAATAGTTGAAGTAAGGTGGGTAAGTAAGTATTTTGGAAGTAATCAAAAATTAAATAGGTAGTAATTAGTAAATTTCAGCCAGAAAAAATTTAAAAATAAAAAGAATTTAACCAAAAATTAAACCAAGGAAAAAAAACTGAAAAGCAAAAAATTAAATAAGCCTTTTTAGTCTTAATAACTTAGCTCCTGAACTAATGTAAATAACTAATTTTGAGTCGGCGCCAAACAAACAATCAACGAATTACTTTAAAAAAATTATCAAAATGTCACCGCGCATCTCGATGACATCATTTTACGCTTTACCTAACTCATTTGCTTGTTTGTTTGACGCCGGTTTTCGTCGGTTTAATGTTTTGTTATCTTTATGCATACCTCATCAAATCTGATATTTTTTATATTATCATTCCATTTTTATAACTCAAGCCACTCCACGGACCAAGGTGCAAGGTCCAATGACAGAGTTGCCCAGAATAGGATATCATTTTATGACAGGAATGGTTGTACTACAAAAATATACGCGTCGACTTAACAAAGTCCTCCTTTTTTCGTCCGTTAAAAATGAGTAGAAATGTTAATAATAATGTGAAAGTGGAAATATTGTGTCCGAAATATATAATTAATTTGATAATTTATCCTCTATGCCACAAAATTCCCCCTTTTTCATTAATAATAATAGTGAAAGATCATATTTCTGGTGGATATATTAGCTAATTGGTTATAAAGAACATACTGATACTATTTATGACAATGGACAAAATATATAGGTTGTGATATACCCATCATTTCGGAAATGTAGGGAGTTCGAAAGTTAATTTTTATAATTATTTCTATGCAAGAATACCTAGTCGTCTTATTCTCAGAATGGATAGTGTGAACCTGAGCATGAAAAACAGTTCTCAGAAACAATTTTAAAATTCATAGAAAAATGTTATATGAAATTAGTCTCAAACTTATGTTTTCAATTTTACAGAAAGATCAGTTCGTTTTCTTGTAGAAAATGTATTGACGATTTCTAATGAACATAAAATCAAGAGACTTAGAATATTTTCGATTTTGTCATTGTGGACATTGGTTTCAAATTGTGGAGACATATTTCAAAAGCAGTTTGAAAATCGCCAAAAAAATATTATCTGCCATGCCTGATCTCTTGTAACTCTCAGATGAGAACAAAATGTCTGAGTGCTGCCTGTACAGTTTTCTCTGTAGAAACAATCAAAAGTATTCACTCAACTAAATGTTTTTCGCTGAACTGGGTTTACAAACCACGACATGTGTTTCGTTATACAATAACCCCTTCAGTTGGAAATAATTTTTTTTTAAATCCAAATACGATATACAATTTGAGTGTTACAAACAGTTTTAATATGATTCTACTTCAGAAAAACAAGTGACCAACCTAAGCAATTGGTATACTTGTGTTGTGCCATCACCTGTTTTCCGAGTGGAGTTAAGTTAAGTGAAAGCTGAATTTGAAGAAGACAAAATGAATGTGAAGCAGGTAATTTACCAATAAAAATTGCGATAAGATGACCATAAGTGAAATGAGTGGAAGAGACAAAGAAAAGGAGGGGGTGCAAAAAGAGAGGGAGAGATGGACCTCGTGGTTTGTAAAATATTTTTTTGTATACCAGGGGAGTGAGAAAATAGAATGACAGTCTATCTTTGTTTATATTTTCGAAAGATCTCTTGTATATTTCTATTCTGGAATATGAACTTTCTAATCGAGTCAGTGTACACGACAAACCAATAATTTTTATATCGTATGGCAAACATTTGTATAGTTTTTGTCCATAGAAAAATATTAATCTTTGTGTATGTGTTTTTCTATAAATTGGTAAGACAATGTACTTATTCTCAACAAAACTAGTGTGTTTGGATTTGTGGGTGATATATTTATCTTTATTATATAACTCTCAAATGAGGCACTGGCTTCTAACATCCAAAATATGTATTTCCTCATGAAGTTGGTCGGTGGAATAGACCTTGTTTTTTTAAAATAATATTTGGAGTAATGTGTTCTGCATGGATTGAAGTTTTATGATCATGTTATTGAACAAGCCTCCCCATGCTGTAGAACAGTATCTGACAACAGATTTAGCCAATGAGTTATATAATATTATGAGGTTTTTCCTATCCAGGATATCTCTAATGTTGTGAAATTTGTTAATGAGTTTTCTTAACCTATTGGTAAAATGTGTTATAATGCTCGTTTCACCTCAAATGCTCATTGAGTATAATGCCGAGACATTTGTATAAAACCTCTCTTGGCAGATATTGAATTTATAATGAATGACATAAATGATTCTGAAAGTAGGAATATTTACATTTCTCGAATCACCAATATACTCACTAACTTTTTACATAGTGAACCTTTTCAATTCTCAGAATTCAATATATGGTATAATACAACTAGACATTTCCTTAAAGAACATCCTGAAATATCCATAACTAGATCCGATAAAGGTAATGCCACAGTAGCTATCAACAAAGAGAAATATAGTCAATTAGCCGAAAATAGTGTTGAAGATGAGATTTATTACAAAAAAATCACCAAAGACCCAACTTCAGGTACTCAACAGAGAGCAAACAAATTAGTTAGTCAATTAAAAAATAATAAACATATTGAAGATAATGTTGCAAAAACTTTGACAATTTACAACTCTGTATGTCCAAAATTCAATGGTTCACCAAAGATTCATAAACCTACGTTATCACTTAGACCTATTATCGCTTCTATTGATGCACCCACAAGCAAATTAACAGCTTTCATAACAGATATACTTTCAAAAGCTTATAACTTTGCTAATAAGTACTATATTGAAGATTGTTTCGAATTTTCAGAACTCATCAATGATTTTCAATTACCACCAAATTATACTATTATAAGTCTAGATGTTGTTTCACTTTTTACCAATATCTCCAAAGAGTCAGTCATTAATAGCATCAATAATAATCGGAACACGATTAAAAATCATTGTTCTGTGAATAAAGATACATAAAAATAATAAATTCCATTTTCGACAATATTTTTTTCTCGTTTAATAAGAAATTTTATCAAAAATTTTTTGGAACACCAATGGGATCAAAAATATCACCTATTCTTGCTCAATATGTTATAGATGATTTATTTTTTTATTATATGCCTAAATTATCTTTTGAAGTTCCTTTTTCAAAGAAATATGTTGATTATATTATTTGTGCCATATCTGAAGGAAAAGAGAATAAGATACTTGATATTTTTAATAATTATAAATATTCAATTTACAATTGAAAGAGAAATTGATAGTAGTATTCCATTTTTAGATTCAAAACTCATAAGAACTACAGAAAACAAAATCATATCAGATTGGTATATCAAACCTACGAGTTCTGGTAAGTACATGAATTATTTCTCCTATCATAGTGAAAAAAACAGAAATAATTTTAGTACTTGGAATGAAAAATAGAATAGCCGAAATATGTCACCCAACTTCAAAGAAAAAAAATCTCAAAAAATTATTCAACACACTTTTAGACAATTCCTATCCAGAAAGACTCCTCGATAAATAATTCTTTTCCACAAATAATATTCCAACTCAGATAAGAAATAATAATTATTTTGATAATTTCGAATATACAGAATCAAATGTCATTAAAAAATTTCGTTCATTTCCATAATTAAAGAGACTCACTCCCAAAATTGATAATGTTTTGAAAGAAGAAACTAATATAATTTCATCTAACAAACCTGTGAAAACTGTCAATAAATTATTCACGAAATTGAAGGATAAAACTCCTGTGTTGGATAATACTGGAGTAGTCTACAGAATTAATTGTTGCAAATGCGATGAAAACTATATTGGTGAAACATCAAGAAATTCAAAATCGAGAATTGTTTCTCACAAAAGCGATATTCGTTCAAGACCAAATGCTTGCGCTTCATCACAACATGTGAATAGTACAGAACATTCAATTGATTTCACAAATATTTCAATCTTAACTAAAGAAAGTAATTTATTCAGAAGATGTTCTTTAGAAATGGTTTACATAAGAACATAATTTATTCCAATATCTTAAATATTGAAACAAAACTGAATAAAAAAAACCTTATATTCAATAATTCATCAATAACTTGAATCGACCTTTTACAAAAAATTATAATCTAGTTTATTACACCCTGTATAAATCTTTCATTTATAAACTTCATCTTGACTTTTCATATTACTGTCTGAAGATCTTACCATTTTTCTGAATGTTAATTTCATCTTATACTCAGATACTGTAAGTAATATTTTATTCCTTTAAATATGTCCATCATCAGTTGTACCATATTTTTCAGAGTGACTGAAGAAGAAATAAACTTATCCCGAAAGCTTTCACAAAAGTAAAAATAGAGTTTGATCAGAACATAGCTGCATCCCCACAAAATATTTACATTATATATATATATACATATATCAATAATAAAACCACATTCACAACCAATAACAACCAAGTACAACCAATATGAGGTGAATGTGGTTTTATTATTAATATACATATATATATATATATATATATATAAATATATATAATATATATATATATATATATATATATATATATATATAGACTAGTTGAATAAGTACTTAAAATTTGTAAAAACACTATAGAAGGATATTGCTTGAGGTTGCAGTCATGAAAAAACAACCGATGAGATAAAAAAAACTCTTTTTTAAATTTCTTTCGAAAAAAAAAAATCTCGAGACATCTGTGAAGTGAAAAAACAATTTGATAACATAGGACACACATGAAATTTGTAAAATCAACTTACCAAGATGAGGTTATGGTATAGAAGTTGCTGGTGCACTTCCTTTTTTGGATGTTGCACAATTATAAAACCATATCACAGCATATTCGGTTTGTTACAAAGCTTCAGGTGAGAACAATTAATTAAATAACGGTTGAAAACTAACAGAACAAATAATTGTTGTAGTGACCGGCCACATACTGTGTCTTTAGCTATAAACTGTGGTTCAATCATCACTGACAAGTATAACTGTAAGAGGAAATGGAGAAGACATGGTGTCACCTGTCATATGCCAACACTAATCTGCCATGAATGGAATATGTGTTCTGTCATCATTGAAATTCGAAAAAAAAAATGGTGAGTCATTTTCTACTGTATCAAATTAGTCGATCTGCTCAGTAGGCAAATATTGTGACTTTCTGCGTTTGTCATTGTCCAAACTTTCTAGAAGGTCGAGTTAACCCTCTTTTTCTATAATATGTAATATTTCTAAATCGTTAATAAATCGATGTTTTTCAGTCAAGTGAGTAGTAAAAGTTGGATTCATTTTACCATCGAAGAAACAGTCCCTATATTTTAATAATAGCTTTCAAACTGTACTGCCTGTTTGGCCTTCGTAAAGATCTACTAATTTTCACTAACGTCCCGGAAAAGACCACTTTTTCTCATCTCTTATGGAAACTCCTGCATATATTCTATTGTTATTGGACTCTTAGTTCAAAAGTTTCACTTTTTCAAGTAGTTCTGGGATTCTTATCAATAAACAACAATTTGTTTGATCATTTTCATGATGTTCCTACATTTAAAGTGGAAATCTTGTTTTCTTATTTTGTAATAATGAACTATCAAAGTAAAAATTTCATGATTTATATTTTAGGAGAATGTGATATTCTGATTCTCCAGTTGATTTTTTTGAATACGTAATATTTTCTTTTTCGCCTGTCATTGAAAGATTTATATTCAACAGGAGTGATGCACGAAATCACCAAACATGATGGTTGCTATTGATTTTTTGTTTTCAGGGTTATACAAACGTAATTTTAACCAAAAATATATTCAACTGCCATTCAATATATTCTTTTTGAAATCGACAGTTCAGTGAAACTTGTTGAGCAGTGTGTTACCTCAGGTTGACATCAGTGACTCCATGAATTCATCTTCAGAATACCTAAGGAGCTGGGAAGTTTCAGAATTTTACTTCAATAATTCCATGACCTCATCAGCTCATCTTGGATGTTTATATAATTTTTCTTGAAAATCGGTAGTTCCTGGCATGTAGAACTGAGATCTCCTGAATCTACAATGATCTTGCAAGTTGTGGAATTCGAATACAATATTTAAGGAGGATGATGTATTCCAATGAAATCTATCTCAAATCAATGGAAACAAAATATTTTTAATTCTGAAAATCTAAACAATTGACAAGTGGACGAGTGGCTACCGATTCCTTGGGAATATTTGATAAACCGTTATTGGAATCAAATGATGGATGGAGTATATTTCGTCGAGAGAAATGGGTTTCTCATGTTGTTTTGGTGTACATTTCCTCTTGAGTGAGACGCGACAAGACGAGGCAAGGCATTTTCTTGTCTTGACACGAAGAGAGGCATCACTAGGTTCGATGAATATTGTTCGAATTCCTTTAGAGCACATTTGTTGACATTCGGTTCCATTATTGCCTCACAAGTTAATTTTTTCTCGATATGCGGTAGGGTGACATTTTTTATACTTGGATCGAAAAGGTGTATATTTCCGAGAAATTGTCACTAACAAAAACACTATAGAAGTGATTTGTTTGAAAATATGAACGGGATGTTCATAAAATCAGATTAAGAATCATCTGCGACTGAAAGATAAACTTTAGTCACAATCTTCCATTGTGGGTATTCAAGTTGGAAAGGGAAACATTCTCATTTGAATATTGATTAGAAAAATCCACGATAAAAATTAGGTTAGTTTTTGTTGATGTCTAACAGACCACAACTACAATTAAAAATTAAAATTCTGTATTTTGGGTGAAATTTCCATAAAAGTCTAATCTTGTGTTATTCCTAGAGTTCTCACAAACACAAAATTAGACTTTTATGGAGATCTAGAAGTGAATAGAGAATGCTTGAATAATAGATTTTGTCTCAACACTAAAGTCAACCTAAATAGAAATTTTGTACCATTACATCACAGATTGAGTCAATCCACCCGTGAGGTGTCCGGGCAAAGAATAGCACCTCAACCACATCCGTTAGTCGGAAGATGCGGCTGAGAATGTCTGTTCTTCACTGTTTTCCTTTTTCTCTTTTCTTCCCACCTTCCTTCTCGAGGACAGCCACTGGTGTTGCCTTTCTCTTCGAATAGATCTAGGGATTTCCACATCCATGGTTGTTTACCTCCTTACTTCATCGTTTTCTTCTTTTAAATTCAGGCTCTCATCGAAATGCCTTTTATGGATCAAGGGTTTCTTTGAAAAGACCTTTTTTTTTCTCACTGTTCTCATCTACTCAAGAAAAGCCTTTTGAAGCCAACCTTACATGAAATAAGGAGTTCGAAAGTCTTTTATCAGATTATCGACTTAATCAAGCCAACCTTATATTACTTAGTTTGAAAAGCCTTCCAACAGTTCATTATTACTATTGAATTTGAATAATTCTTCTTCTCCAGCAGTTGTTTCTACTTCTGCGCCACCAACCCCAGCTTTGCATCTGTCAACATCACACTTGTCAAATATGTATGCCTTTCAAACCTCTTATGATTCTCCTTTTGCGCCTGACTCGCAACAAAACTTGAAATTCACTATCTAGTTCCTCTCGACATTTCTCTCAACCATACAAGCCACACTCTTTCTATATTTTTTCCATATTATGATTTCCAAATTTCTAAATGATGTTATTACCCATGATCATATACTTATAAATCTAGCAACATCGCACACAACGTGACATTTGACAGCACGCTGTCTTACTACGGATATCTAGTCGTTGGTCAAAACAATTTTCGAAAGTTTAAACAATGTTGAAATAGAGTTACGAAATTTTCATTGTTTTGAACATAATAAATGTGATTCTGAGAACCAGGAACATACAACACATGCACATGTGAGAATACCCACAAGCTTTTACTCAATCAAGATGATTTTTTATTCCCATGACAGGTACTGAATGATTTTTGATATTTGTACATCATGATTGTAGCATAAACATTTCAGATAACACTTAATATGGCCGTAGGCCGAAAGGGCTTTGCTTGAATATATAAAAATTTCACACAAAATAGGGAATGTTAACCTTACACTAGTGGCACCCTATATTCGATCACAACTGGTGGTGCCGGGTCTGATAGACCCTCGATTTAAAAAAAATATTGACTGCAGTTGCAAATTTTTTCAGATGTAATTTGGTATGTAGTCTTCAACATCCCTATATACTGTTCACAAAAAACTTGATTTTGATCAGGAATTTGTTATATATTTGAAAAATTGACGATGATACTGTGACTACCTAATTTCGTGACTAAAAATACTAGATTCGTTAAAAATATATATTTTAACAAAAATATAATCATAATTTGTGATGAATTCGTCAGCTTATATATAAAATTGCTCATTTGTTTGGATTTTGAGATTTCCCAAGACAGTTAGAACATATAATATTGACATGACTCAGACATAAAACTGTTTTACATGTAACACAATAATATTTAGTTTTTCTGTCTTTGTGACAATCAGAACACCTTTTTCTGGTCCCATGAGGAATATCTGGTTATTCTTCATGACCAGCTACAGTACCAGCTACTTCACGACGTCTTTGTTGCACGTTGGTTGATACATTGGCTGCCAAAGAACGGCGTTTCAAATGGTCATCTACCAACGATAGTGCAACGGTTTTCAGGAACTTTCGTCTCAACAACTTCGAAGCACGATTATTGGCAGTATGTATTACTTGAGCATTGATCCCAGCAATGTTCATGAGTGCATAAAAAATTACCATAGGCCATCGTCTCGTTTTACGTGCAACATCATAGTTTGACGATAACAGGTCTATTGTATCAACCCCACCTTTTGTTGAATTAGAGAACGTGATAATTTCTGGTTTATATTTATCAATTGACTTAGGATCAATGCTGTCATCATGATGGAGGCTGGAGGCTAGAATAACGTTTTTTCTCTTTTTTGGAATATACGACACCAAAGTAATATTCTCTTGATATGCAAACATACTGGACATAACTGGCCTGTTTTTTATGTTCAGAAACTCAATCGGAAGTTCTCGTTTGTTCTTTCGAATGGTGCCAACATAAGTCAATTTATGATCTCGTAATGAAGAGTCGATCAGTTTGATACTTGTAAACCAATTATCGCAAGTGAGGTTGAGGCCTGTTTTGGATATAGGCTCAATCAACCGTAACACTATACTTGCCGCATCGTTGTCCACTTGAAATGGTCCTCCTGGTTGTTGCCCAACATAAACTTCCAAATTCTGTGTATAAAACATTTTCGAATCCACTAAGGAGAACATCTTCAAACCATATTTATTGGGTTTGCTGGGAATATATTGTCGGAACCCACATCTGCCTCTGAACCCCAACAGCATCTCGTCTATGGTTGTGTACTCACTGACAGTATAGTTGATTTTGCAGTTGTTCACGGATAATTCAAATATCGACCTAATCGGAGCTAATTTGTCAGTAGCTTTTCGAAATTCTCGAGTTGCCAAATCATCGAACCGTATGCATCTCAAGAGGAACAAGAGTCGTTGTTGTGACATTGTGAGTCAAAATATTTCCACTCCACATCCCTTCCTATCCCACAAATCTTCAAAATTGAGCCGATTACTTTTCAAGATACCAGCCATGTATAGAAGTCCAAGTAAAGCCCGAATTTCTGTTTTATCCGTAGGACGAGCTGAACTTTCTCGTGTGAAATTCACTGATATTGTTTCGATGAATTTATTCGTCTCCTCCACAATAATATCCAATATGACATCAGAAAAAAAAAGCTCCCAACATTCGATTGGTGATTTAGCTTGCTTAGCTGGAGGTCTCACACCAGGAAGATGAATGACTTCATTTTCCGATCTAGTGCGTACGTTTCTGGGAGGCACATGTTTTTTCCAGATAGTTTTTTTGTCTTTTGCAAGAAAGGTGGTGTCTTTCTTGGATCTCTTATTTCTGATAATTGAATTATCTATCTCTTCTTGCAATTCTTCGCGACCGGCATTTTCCCTCCTGAACTCAGTTACATCGCCTTCCCCACTCTGTTCGGTATCAGTATTTTCCTCCCTCACCTCAATTATATCTTCTTGGTGGTCTGATTCATCGCCAACCACTTCATCTTCAGAGAATGCATCTTCTAGTAAGCTCAGAAGTCATGCCTGCTCTTTTTCGTAATCCATATTTGACAATTTCAACTGAAATGACATAACATCATTCAATAATTCAATTCTGATATGAATAAAATTTCTAATACTCACACTCTCTGGAAAAATGTAGAAAACAATGATAATAAATTATATTTGTTCACGCAACGTAACTGGTGGTGCTGGGTCTGTCAGGCTTTTCAAGCAACATAAACGTATTTACGGACATCCGCTCAAGTGGTCAATACAGCACATGTGGCACACGCAAGAGCTAGGAAGGTACTGAGGAGCCTAGCGTAGTAGCTCGTATGACGCCAAAATGATTAGTTGGAGTAGGAGCGCTCGGGTCTCACATACCCGGCGCCACTAGTGCAAGGTTAATTTTTGATTTGGAATCGTCGTGTATACAGCAGTAGAGAATTTTTAGAAAACAACTACTTTCCCGGTTAAAGCCACGCTGGACATTGAACTACATCTGATATGTATGTATATATATATATATATATAAATATATATATATATATATATATATATATATATATATATAATATATATATATATATATATATATAAATATATATATATATAAATATATATATATATATATATATATATATATATATATAAGAAGGTAGTCTCTTGACTGGACTAGTTGAAAAAAACTGAGTTTAGAAAACACAAAAAAATAATTTTCTGTTTTCTTCGAGGTTGCAGTCAATAGGAAATGGCCATGTTAAGAAGACTCTTTGTTAAATTGTCTAGCTTTCGAAATACTTCATTTCATTATCAAGACATCTGAAAGGAACAAAAATCACATTGTTAAAATGCTCTTGTTTTCAAAAATATAAAAAATTTACCAACTCGAGGTTGCTAACAGGAAACTATCGGTGCACATCACAAATAAAATCTCAATATCAAATATCAACTTGTAAAAAACATCTCCGACTAATTAAAAAATCTCATTTTAAATATGCAAATTTGTGTCGAGATTGATTGAAACAAACACGTGTTGATCCCTGTAGTGGGTCATCGAGAATGGACCGTGAAAGCGGTCAGAAAAAATCGACAGGATGTTCACGAGCACATGTTTATCCCACTCTCCGACGATAATCTATAGCGGGCGATTCAAAAGGTGTACAGGGTCACTTTTGCCTTTATTGTCGAAATTCAGAATGTAATTATATATCACGCTGAGATTTGCTATATCAGAACGTTTATTCATACAGTTAGGTTGATTATTAATGTGTACCATTTCTAGAAAATGTCTTTTGTAGAAGTTGTTTTCTCCAGCCAAAATACTAGGATTATTAAAATTGCCAAAATGTTTGAGTTTAATCGTATGCTCAGCAAGTGCAAAACTATTTTTCAAATTAAAATGAAATAAAGTATTTCGAAAGCTCGACAATTTAACAAAGAGTCTTCTTAACATGGCCATTTCCTATTGACTGCAACCTCAAAGAAAACAGAAAATTGGGTTTTTTGGGTTTCCCTAACTCAGTTTTTTATATATATATATATATATATATATACTGAGAAGACCCCAACTCAAATGAAAAAAAAACGAGTGTGCTGTAGACCACACGACTGAAGTAAAACTTTTTTAGCTCCATCTATATGTACCAAGGAGAAAGAGAGTCAAGGAAAGGACAGAGAATTAAACGCGCCCCAATGTCGAGAGTAGAATGCCGCGTATTAGTAGAGGGATAGAATAGACAAGGAAAAAGGAACGCTGCATATAACGCCAAGACGCCAGAAACTAGTATGAGATACGCACTCACCTTCGCTGAAGATTCCCACCTCTGAAACAACAGGGGATTTGGCGAAATTTCCGATTGGAAAAAGTGTGTTCACCGTCGTCGGTGATTAGCCTAGGTAGCAGAAATAGGCCGAAGTTGAATAATTACGATAAAAAAAGAAATACCACTAATCTTGTAGCCGGGCGGAGGATGTCCTTCGACGATTCGATCAACAGGGCTGCTCCTAGGTGGCGTATGTGAATGTACATTCTATGTTGTGATTGTCCTGCTCTCATATAAGTGCAAGCAGAAATAATTGGGGATGCAGTATTACTCAGAGCAAGACTATCCGCATTCACTCGATACACCCCAGGCAACACAAAGAGGTCCTAAAGATATCTCGGCGAATTCTGTTTAGGAAATTAAAACGCCTTTTGTAACTTCTCTGAGAGGTTGTTGAGAGCTCTATTTCTCCATCAGATGTCCGCCGCCAGGATATTCTCAGCGAGGTCTTAGCGATATCCCACGTAGAAATTCCCGAGCAATACACTCTGGCATTATCTCTTAGAAATTTTGTGGCGAGTACTTTGTGAAATTCTCATTTACATGTCATGTCGAAGTCTCTGTGGGCCCGCTGTGTGATCATCGCAGGCAGTGCCTCTGGCGAGTTCTGTGGGAACTTCGCATATACAGCATTTTGGCGAGTTGGGAAATTTACGTCAATTGTTGGGATCTATGTGACGTTGCTTGCTATGCTTCTAGCGTGGTCTTCAAGTCTCCACATTGAGAGTTGTACAAGATATTCCCATATACAACCCACAGGGCTTCTGGTGTGATTTTCACGAATTCGCATTGCGAATTGTACAGAACATCCTTATATATTGAAAAAGGAAAACCATCGCAATTGAAAATTGGAAAACGATTTTTTTTATAATCAGAAAAAATCTAATGATGAAAAATTGAAGTTACTTTTTGTAATATCTAACAAAAAACAACTACTTTCCAGCCACTATGGCATGTTGGACATTGACATTATATTATATAGAATCAATGAATATTAAGAAATATCCCTGAAAAATTCCTATAGTGAATATTTGCATTTTTATTCTGATATTTGAATAAAAATCTTTCTCAATCAAGAATGGATAAACAGTTTCTAAATCATTTTTCAATTGAGAATGATGTTCTCTTTTTCTATGAAAGATATAGTTTATAAGGTTTATCTTTCAGTCATTTTATACAAGTTACTATTTTGTGATACATATTTGCGAGCATATTTGTATAAATCGCTGGGAAGTTGAGGCAACAAATCTCTGAGAGCTCGTGGGAGGAATTACCATCGGGATCCTCCAATTTAGTAAATCCATATTGTATTGTTTTTCCAAGTCATACCTGAGAAAATGGAGAATAGGTGCATTCAATTGATATTCTTTATTTAATATTTATAGTTCTTTCGATGGTTTTGTCGATAACCCTTTATTCCATACTTCAGATCAAAGTTCCACCAAGTGAGTTACTGATGTCACTATTCAGGATATAAATAATGACTGATGTCCTTCATGTTAGTCTCAACAAATTAGGTGAATCTTGCATCATTAAGATGGAATATTTTATTCATAGATTCAATATAATGAGTATATAGGGCCACATAATATTTTTCCGCATCGAATTGATAACATTTTTCACTTCATCATATAAATGATAATTTTTCAGAGACAGAACACAGAAATGTTATAGCCAGTTCGCGTTATTCATGACCTGAGTTAGTATAACTCTCAAGCACATAATTAAATTACATATTATCAAAGGAAATGAACTGCACACATGTGTGTTGCTGCAGCAAAAGTATTGAGATCAAAACATTCTGCAAGAGAGGAATAATATCAACACAAGCGATGAACTATTATGAAGTTCATTGAACATATCATCTTACGAAATAAGCTAGAGCTATCAATAATGTATCTCAAAACAAATTCACAAATAAAAACTGAAAAAATGTTGGTATAAATCTAGATGTCACCTTCGGTAGACCTGAAACCAAATGGTAAAGTATAATATTTGGGATATTGATTCAAATATACATTCCACTGCACTTTGGATAGTCCACAGGGTGTTGGTTGAAAATTAGAAATTTAGTTTTTCACAATAACGTTATCGAAAATTGCTGAATGATTTCTATTGAAATTTGGTAGTGATTTCCCCTGGAAAATGACAATTCTTTATCACTTAATCAATCCACAAAATTATTCGAGCTCTCGTTTTAATATCTCTATAACGGTTGATTTGATTTTGACAAAGTGAACCATTAGCTGTGTTCTCTGAGGAATTTAAAAACAAATCTTAGAACTGAAGAAGCTCCATGTGAGGCACACTGGTCTGAAATGACTTTCCTATAAAAAATTTAGCGCTCTCGAGAGAAAACAAGTCACTAATTTGCAATTTGAATTGAGAAAAAGTACCTGTTGAATTAGGATAAAAAACTCCTTCAGCTAGATTGTCATTATCGAAAGAATTATCTTCATTAATGCCTGATTCGCTTCAAATGCCCATGCTTATTCGGTGCCACTTTTGCCGATTGCTATGGTATCTATCAGGCTTATACCAGGCAAACATTTCATTCACAACATCTAAAATGAACACCTTCCTTTTTTTTGGTTGCTGGCTATAAGGATGAATCTGAAATGGCGGCAACAAGTTAACACCTCTCATCTATTACACCATCAGTAGGTCTACACAACAAAAATACCCTTCGTGAGATGAGAACATGGTGAAAAACAGCACTTATCTATCCTCACAGCAGTCAACGCCATGCATGCACTCAGAATCATGTTAGTTAAACAAACGAACAGATAGGAACGATGGACGATCTCCACGATCCACGACTCACGATCTGTTTCTTTCTGTATTATAGAATTCCTCGATGTGAGATGTATATAAAATGTCTCGCGTATCTATTTTCTCTTTCATTCTTCCTACTCGTTTTGTCTCTCTCTCTCTCTCTCTATATATATATATATATATATATATATACAGAGTGGCCACTTTTTTAATGGGATTGTATTGGTAACCTTTACACCATAAGAGTTAGAAGGTCGGTCAACTGGAGAAAAAGTTGAATTCCTAGAAGCATTGTCAAGCAGTTCAAACAAATCGAGATTAGTGGGGCCATTTATTGAGATATCATAAGAAAAGTAAATTCTGTCATTTTGATTTTTCTTTTTCTCCCACTTTATTTCGAATTTTATCAAAAAATGTCACGGGAGTTTTTCATCTGACAGTAAATTATCCTCAATTTGACATAATCAGATTTCGTATCCAACGTTTCGTACGCTCTGGGCCACCCTCAACCTCATTTTTTTTAATACGGACCTGCATATTTTATGACACTCTTGAAAATATCTTTTAACGCTGAATCCAACGATTAATCATACAATGTCATTCAAAGTTGATTTTCAGGTGATTTTGACCCTTCTCCAAATTTCTTTGGGTCGGATGTGTATTACATTTAGGTACCTTTAGTTTAATTAACAACATGCAATACATTTCGATGAAAAACCCAACTTACTTATCTTCAACTGAATGGAACGTAACAGAATCAAAGCAAGAAACAAGTAATAATTATTTACAAATTTCAAGAGGTGAAAAACCTAATTCATAATAATTAAACGAAACTATCATTTAATGAAAGAAAAATCAAATGATTATTCGAAAGTAAATGATGAACATCAATGGAGTAAGTGTTCGAAATGTCCACCAATTTCTAAAATGCACTTTGCGGTTCTGGAACCCATACTTCTTATACATTTGCTTATTTCGTCTCCTTGAATACCTTCCAATACATTCTCAATCTTCTCGCGAAGAGTCTCTATTGTCGGGTTCGTAGTGTCATAAATTTATTTTTTGAGATATCCCCACAAATAAAAATCCAGCGGATTCAAATCCGGAGATCTGGCAGGCCATGCTCTTGGACCTCTTGTTCCAATCCATGAATCGGGAAAAGTTCGATTTAGATAGTCTGTGACTATTCTTGAGTTGTGTGGACCACATCCGTCTTGTTGGAACCATGGACTATTACGCCGATACCGTATAGGAAGATCATCCAACATTTCTTCTATAATTTCTACATATTTTGCTCCGGTTAGAATGCTGTCAATAAAATAGGGTCCCAGTAATTTATTATTCAACAAACCGCACCATATGTTCAAAGAAAAACGATATTGATGTCTAACTTCATGAATTAAGTGAGGATTTTCTGTGGCATAAAAAAAGATTTGTTCCTTCGATTGAACATGCCAAAATTTGTGAATGTCGTTTCGTCTCCCCAAATGATATTGTGAGCAAAATTGTTGTTATTCCGCACCTTCCGTTGAAACCAATTACAGAATTGCAACCTCCTCTCAGGATCATTGCGATATAGTTTTTGCACGGCTTGGTATTTATAGTCATGGTATCCGTGTCTCTTGAGTATTTCATCAACAGCACTTTTTGATAAATTGCATTCACTGGCCATAGTTCTCGATCCTATTCCTGGATTCATTCGAATTTGGGCCAGAACATTGATGTCATTGATAGGCTCGTTTCGTCTTACATAAGGACCCCTAGGTTTGATTAAATGAATTATGTGCAAGTAACGTTGTAGATAAACGTCGAAACATTTTAATATTTGGTGTTGTTCTTTCAGGATATAATTCACCATACCTTTGTTGTGCTTTGAACGAATTTCTATCTAGTTTTATGTACACTTCGTACATATCTCTCTTCTCTTTATTTGTGTATCTTACGATATCGAATAAGTCAAATTGAAATTACTCAGAAAAGTATTTAATGACAAGTTCTTGTGACACAATAATAAACGAAGTGACAAATAATATGACATTTCTTGTTATGCTCTTTTTTATCCACGGCCTACTACTTGAAAATATTACATTCAATAAACCTAGAGTTGTGTGTATGTAAGAAAAAACAAGTCTATCAACGATATCGATGTTTCGACCCAAATTCAATTGAACCCAGAAAAAAAATCGAGAACTGTGGCCAGTGAATGCAATTTATCTAAAACTGCTGGTAATAAAATAGTCAAGAGACGCGAATACAATGATTTTAAATGTGAATACCAAGCCTTGCAAAAATTATATCGTAATGATCTCAAAATGAAGTTGGTTGAGAATGTATTTGGAAGGTATTCAAGGAAGGAAAAAGCAAAAAAAATGTATAAGAAGTATGGGTTCCAGAACCGCAAAGTGCATTTTACAAAATGGTGGACATTTCGAACACTTACTTCATTAATGTTCATCATTTACTTTCGAATAATCATTTGATTTTTCTTTCATTAAATGATAGTTCCGTTTAATTATTATGAATTAGGTTTTTCACCTCTTGAAATTTGTAAATAATTATTACTTGTTTCTTGCTTTGATTCTGTTACGTTCCATTCAGTTGAAGATGAGTAAGTTGATTTTCTTATCGAAATGTATTGCATGTTGTTACTTAAACTAAAGGTACCTAAATGTAATACAGATCCGACCCAAAGAAATTTGGATAAGGGTCAAAATCACCTGAAAATCAACTGTGAATGACATTGTATGATAGATATATCGTTGAATTCAGCGTTAAAAGTTATTCCGAAGAGTATCATAAAATATGCAGGTCCGTATTGAAAAAAATGAGGTTGAGGGTGGCCCAGAGCGTACGAAACGTTGGATACAAAATCTGATCATGTCAAATTGAGGATAATTCAATGTCAAATAAAAAACTCTCGTGACATTTTTTGATAATATTCGAAATAAAGTGGGAAAAAAAGAAAAATCAAAATGACAGAATTTACTTTTCTTATGATATCTCAATAACCGGCCCTGATAAACTTGATTTGTTCGAACTGCTTGACAATGCTTCTATGAATGCAACTTTTTCTTCATTTCACCGACCTTCTAACTCTTATGGTTTGAAAGTTACCAATACAATCCCATTAAAAAAGTGGCCACTCTGTATATATATATATATATATATATATATATATATATATGTAAATATATTACAATAAGAATTTCTTATTCAGGTTACGTTCGGGATAACTTTAGAAACTCGCAGTGAGAATTTCTTGTTCTTGTTACATACGGGATATCTTTGGGAACTTGCAATAAAAATTTATTATTCAGGTTCCGGTAGGATAACTTCATCATCTCGCATTGATAATGTCTTGTTCTGGTTACATTCGGGATAACTCTAGGAACTCGCAATGAGAATTTTTTATTCAGGTACGTTCGGGACATCTTGAGGAACTCACGATGAGTTGGAACCTGGCAAATGGGATGTGAGGTCTCCAAGATTTCTCCTCGAAACACCAATGAAAATTTCGTTTGGTTACAGCATATAGCGATCACCGAGACCTCGCAATAGGAGTTCGCATAAGATCCTAATTATAACCTCTCAGAGATCCCGCGGGGAGATCCATGTTACCTGGAAGCTTCCCTGTCTACGCCGGTTGGAGGCCAGATGGAAACAGGTTTTCCGCAGGAAGGATATCCATAATGCGTCATATTGGATACATGATAAGAGAGGGAGATAAGAAAGACTACTCTGTAAGAAGCTATGCGAGGTCATACATGAAAAAAATAATACGCGACGACCAGGAAACCTCCTCCTTTTTTCGTCGGTTAATGAAATAACTCATCAAGGCATGTGGAGGTACACATACACAGTATACAGATTTTCAGGTTCATACCATCACTGAGACTCGGAGACACCCAGAGATCGTCTTTTATTCCAGTAATGGATTTGGCAGGAGTACAGTAAGCAACAAATACAACCACGTATTTTACTCTCAGATACCAATCGTTGACTTCATCACTAATCAGCTTCGATGAGTGTGGACCACATTATGTAACTATAGTCTAGTCGAGAAGTGAGTTTCCTGCAGAAAATCGTTCCAAGTCTACTGAAAATATGTGCGATGGCTCACTCGATTCGAAATGTAATTCTGAGAAAGATGTATTTTTGAATTACTGGCGATGGAGAAAATAATGAAACAGATTCTCGAAGAAGAGAAAATTTTCCATGGGAAAGTCGACACTCCCGGAGCTCTATCTCAATTATTATTTACTTCAATTCTACGTACAGAATAGGGCTCCGCACAGACCCAACGCAAAGAGTACATCACTTCTCGAGATAACAATATATATTTATATACATATATATGTATATATATATATATATATATATATATATATATATATATATAAATTTAGATATAACGACTGAAAGTTGGTATGAACAGAGGGGAATAACGGGGATCTTCAGTCAGCACAAGTTTTGAATTATAAAAAACTCTTTAATAAGTTGGACCGAGCTTTCCTTTCAATTTTGAAACTCCTCCAGGGTCCTAAAATATGAAGTGAAAAACGTTCAGAATAAAAATAACATTATTGAGAAAAAATACTTAAAATGAAGGAAGTACTTACAGTAATCTGAGTAATTGATTGATGAACATTAACTTAAAAAAAAAAGTGAAATATATGTGAACATTTGTCGGAATGGTGTTATAGCTTTGACGTTTCAAGTGACATTGTGCTGACTGAAGATCCCCGTTATTCCCCACACATATATATATATATATATATATATATATATATATATATATATATATATATATATATATATAAATAAATTTAGATATAACGACTGAAAATTAAAAAGTACTTCCTTCATTTAAAGTATTTTTTCTCAGTAATGTAATTTACATATTTTAGGTCCCCGAAGAAATTTCAAAATTGAAACGAAAGCTTGGTCCAACGTATTCAACACTTGTGCTGACTGAAGATCCCCGTTATTCTCAACTGTTTATATTTATAGATCTATATATATATATATATATATATATATATATATATATATATATATATATATATATATATATATATTTATTATATATATATATATATATATAAATATATGAACAGTTGAGACTAACGGGGATCTTCATTATTCAATTATATATATATATTTTTAAACTATTAAATATTAATTAAAAAATTCAAAAGAATCATAGTATTATCTGAACAATCAGAGGAATGAAATTTTATTGAAAAAATATTTTTTATTGAATTTTGATGATTTTTTTGGAACTACCGATTTCATTAAACACCGAATAACTGTTTACAGAATGACTCCATGATTTGTTTGCTTCCTGTAGCAAATTTTGCATGTGTACTCAATAATATCACGATATAAAATTGTTTAAAAGTTGATTATTTTGTTTTCAAAAATTTATTATAATTTTCATATATTTTCATTAGTTAAATAATATATTGAGAAGTTTTTTCTTCAAAATTCATAATTAGTTATGTTCCAGCTACTTTTTTTATAATTAATATAATTGTTTATTTATTTCACAATTAGTTCGATTGGCATTATAAATTTTTAAATTAAAGAAAATAATTGAAACCAATATAAAAAAAAAAAAAAAAATTTTCTAAAAATTTAAAAAAATACATAAAAATGAATTTTTTAAAAAAATAATACCAATCAAAGTTTTTGAATAAAAATAATTATCAATGAAACATTTTTTTCTATAGGTAGAAAATAACCAAAATATGAATTTTACAGAAAAAAATCAATAAATTATTCAAATAATGAAAAAACATAATAATATTTAGAATATCATTCAACGTTCTGCGTGGTATTTGCCAGGAAAGTAGTTGTTTTTCACCTGAGATCTACCATTTTCTGGTTCAATTTTATATTGAATCCTTTATGTGAAGAAAACCGTTTTATTCGATTTTTCTATTCATTCCACTTCACATGGCACTTATCTTTCACTATATGCTAGACGGGCTTGCCACTCCTACTGAGAAGGAATCTTTTATTTAGAAACCTATCGAGGTGGGAGATTTTTCGGAGTGTTTCTTTCTGTCACTAGGTACCGCCAGTTAAAGTTTATCTTTTCCGGCGTACCTATAGGTGTTACAAACTCGATGATGGTTAGTTTACGTTGTGTCTCACTTCAGCCAGAGTTCTTTGGACCTTTGGCTGGTTGACTACTCCGTACTGATGAGGGCCAAGAAGCCTGAAACCGGTATGCGGATTGTTAGGTGAACACGACACAAATTGAACATAATCGAGCTTATCAGAAAGAAACATTTGCATTCAATGTCCATTGATATTATATGGAAGTATGCATGGATTTTCAGGTGAATATCATTCAACGTTCTGCGTGGTATTTGCCAGGAAAGTAGTTGTTTTTCACCTGAGATCTACCATTTTCTGGTTCAATTTTATATTGAATCCTTTATGTGAAGAAAACCGTTTTATTCGATTTTTCTATTCATTCCACTTCACATGGCACTTATCTTTCATAATAATATTTCTCATGAAAAATATTGTATTTTTGAATTATGGAAAATTTCTAGCAATCTAATGCTAAAAAATAATTTTTCAAAAATATTCAACTATAAAAAATGCCTTTGTCAGACATAAAACTGATAACTATTTAAAATAACAATAATTTCTCATATTTTATTGAATTTAGAAATTTATAATTAAGAGAATAATCAAGTTTCAAACAATTTTATACAGTGATATCATTGAGTACATGTTAAACAATTATTCGGTTTTGAGTAAAATCGGCGGTTCCAAAAAAACTTTTAATTAACAATAGCCTCACATTATCAAAACTCAATAAAAACAATTTTTACTGATGAAATTTCATTCTTTCAAGTGTTCAGATGGTACTTTAATTCTTTTGGATATACAAATTCATATTTAATAGTATGAAATAAAAATATATGCATTGCTCCCTCGAAGTGCTGTACTCCTGCAGTAACGGCCGCCCGCAGCCTTATTTTCAATGTTAAATTAAAATTATAAATAATTGATATAGAGTTCCTCTTCAAAAATTTTTTTTTTTTCATTTTCTCTATCATCAATAGTTTTTGAGGTAGTACCAAACACCATTTTTTGTTTTGTTGAAATAAATACAAATTTTCGTCGGCTGAAAAAAATTAAAAATAGTTCTTTCTCTGAATGACGTTTCGAATCGAATGAGCCATCATTCATATTTTTAGTAGATTTTTCGCAGGAATATTACTTCTTGACTAGACTACTATGATTAAATCATAAACTGATTATCACTTCAGTTCATTTCACTAGATAAATTGAATACAAGGTCAAAGGTATTCGTGTTCGACAATATTTCCAATATGTATTCGACATCAGTCGAGAAAATGACAGCTAAGCTGAGTGTAGTGCAGTGTAACCTAATCTCAGCAGTTGCTCAACAAAATGGCTTCAGTGAGTTCAAAGTTAAAACTGATTCGGGTTCAGCAAAGGGGGATAATTACCTGGGTATAATAACCAAAGTAACTATTGAGAACGGTGAAAGGAAATTGGAATTGATCCTCAAGTCAGCGTCGCTAAATGACGATTTCCGGAACTCTACACCTATTCACGATTTATTTCGCAGAGAAATTCATGTTTATGAGGCGATATTCGTAGAATTAGAAAAGTTTCAAAAAAATAATCATATTTCCAATCCATTTCTGGGGCATGCTAAGTTTTATGGAAAGTGCAATGAAGAAGGGAAAGAATGTTTGGTTATGGCAAATATGATAGAAAATGGTACAGTATGTGGAATCGGAAGGATTCTATGAATTCTGGGCACATTGCTGCAATACTAGTTGAATATGCCAAGTTTCATGCAACTTCTTTAGCAATGAGGCACAAAAATCCAGAGCTCTTTGAAATTCTTACAAAAAATATGGAAAAACATGTTCTAGAGACTACTCTTCGAAATAGGAAAAAAACAGAAGCATATGTTCGAGCAGCAATTGCAAACGGCTTGCAAGCTATTGAGGATGATCCAATGGCTGTCGAGTCTCTGAAAAAATTGGAGGTTTCTTTGCCGGACTATATGATGAACGAAATAGGGAATCCAAAGTTCCAATTGGTAGTAACTCATGGTGATAGTTGGTGTAACAATCTAATGTTCAAGTATCAGGTAAATAGCATTTGCATAGTTTTTTTTTCACAAAAAAACACACACACGTATATATATATATATATATATATATATATTTTCTTCAAATTCTCGGAATAAAGGTCTGATTCAGTCAATTCATATAATTTTCCTTAACGACGTTTCGACATGGTATTTGTCATCATCAGGTTAAAACACTAAAGTTAAAAATATGGAGTTTGAGACATTTAACTTAACACAATATTGAAATGTATGCACTAAAATAATTCTTGAAAAACATATGGTTCGAAATATAACATGTTATTTAACTCAATATAAATATTTGTAACATTTATGAGTATTCACTTACAAATTATTTTATTTGAGTTTTGCGTTCGCATTGAACGAAGGTTATTGTGGGAGTGTGACCTGCGTCGAAGTGATCGGGAATGGTTTGTTTATTTTTCATGCATGTTTATCCTCTTCATAAGTAGGTACATGGGAATGTTTATATTGAGTTCTAATATATGGGCCGGACTGTATTTTTTTGGCAGCATGTAAAGATCAGTTTTCATTATGATTACTTTAAACGAAGTTAAAAGAGGTTGTTATAAATCTGGCTTAAGTTTTTGATATCATTTCTATTGTTAATGCTATTGGGGTCTTTTTAATATGTATCATTTCAAGGAATGTTCTTACTCTTGGATTCCTTTCTTTGGTCAAAATTTCAACGTTGTTGGTGTTAAACTTATGTTGATTTTCTTTTTCGTGTTTTGATAAGGCTGTAATGTCGGTTTTTGAATATTTGTGGGCTTGTACTCGTTTCTGCAAATATTGTTTTGTTTGACCTATATAGGTACTTTGACAGTCTTTACATGGTATTCTATATACTGTATGAGTTTGTTTGTTTTTGGTATTTCTGGTTTTAATTTTGAATAAATGGTTTTGTTCGTATTTTTCAGTCGATGTGCAATAGTTATGTTGTGTTTTCCATTGTTTTATTAATTTTATTCGATAGTTTGTATATGTATGGTAAAGGTATGTATGTTGTTGTTTTCTTGTACTATTGTTTTTTGGTATTTTTCTTTAATATATTCTTGATTATTTCTATATTATTTTTCCTGAATTTTGGGTGAGCTTTTTTTTTTATTTTGGGGGCAAGCTTTATAGCTCTGTCTGTTAAATTTTGAATAACATTTTTTTTGTAACTGAGGGGTGCGTTTGACAAATAGTTAGTGTAACGATTTGATGCATTTGGTTTAATAAACCAATTTGTGAAAATATATATATATATATATATATATATATATATATATATATATATATATAAATATATATATATATATATATAAAAACAGGGTGTCCCAAACTCGATGGCCCATTAGATTTTCTGGAAAACGGAACATAGGATAATTCTGAAAATTTGGTTTCTCAGGTAATTAGTTCTGTTCTATCGATCTGAAATATTTTCAGCGCTGCGACGTTGCCGCTTATATTGAAAAGTAGCAACAACTTTGATATTTCAAATAGGACACCCTATATATTATTGCATTTCTCGCTTTGCTATTGCTTTTCGATCATTTTTCTTGATACTTCCCCATACCTATCTCCAGTGGTTTTTGAAAAATTCATTGATTGCCTTATTTTTTGTGCGAAACATAGCTTTAATCAAATGTTTATTACTGCGGTATTTGGATTCGAAGACAGCTGAAATTTTGGATGTAGTTTGACAATGTCCTGTGTATTAGTTGTGTCTGAAGAAATTCTCTCTCCATTATACAGGGTCGTTAAAAATTTGTGATTATACCGATACATACAAAAGTGGCGAAAAGTGCATTTTTTCAAATGGAACATCTTGTATATTATCGAAAATCCTGAAGGACAATTGAAGTTCCTTCCAAATGATGTTGCATGTTTCTATACCTAAATAGTCAAGTTTCCGAAATAAAAGCAAGTTTCTATAAAAATTGGATTATTTTGTATTAGCTAGCTATGAAATGTCATCAATAATGAAGCTTTTGCGCGTTCATTAACGTAAATTTGTTTAGAAAAGAATCAAAATTGTTTATTCTTCATGGTCAATGTGATCAAATTATAGCAAGAACATGCAAAATGTTCTGTAGTATATTGAAGTGTGTGACTATCATTTTCAATTCCCAGTATAACGAATCAAAATAGATCATATTTCCCAATTGAAATGATATGTAGTGTGCCGTGACCAGAAAAGAGCAAAACAAACTTCAAGTTTGACAAGCAGTGATTTTCATAGTGTTTATGTCAGAAAAAAGTATTTAAAATGGATTATAATGCATATTCAAATGCAGATATTTTAAATTTGTTTTATATTCACGGAATAGTTTCGAGAACATGCAGAAAATTCAATGAACTTTATCCAAATTCACCGCATATGAATAGAAAAAAAATCAGAAGAATTGAACGGAATTATGCTGTGTTTGGGAATGTTGAAGCACCAAGAAATCAAATCGAGCCGATAACTGGAGACGAAGTAAATGAAATTAACGTCTTGGGGTATTTCCACGCCTACCCTCATGTATCATTAAGAAGAGCCGCTGTGGATTCAGGTATGACCCGCACTTCAACATAGATAATTTGAAAAAAACATAAAATGCATGATTATAAATTACTCAAAGCTCATGCCCGACATATAGGTGATCCTCCAAAACGTGTTGATTTCTGTGAATGGATTTTATTTAACATGGACTTATGAAGATCCAAATTTTCTTCAGAAAATTATATGGACGGATGAATCTAAATTTTCGAGAGAGGGAATATTCAATCGCAAAAACAATCATTTCTGGGCTGCAAAAAATCCCCATTTTATAAAAGAAACGGGATTTCAAGAAAAATTCAGTTTGAATGTGTTTTGTTCACTAATGAATGATGAATTATCATATTGTATTTATGATAAAAACTTGAATTCTGGAAAATATTTGAATATTTTGAGAACAACAGTTAGCTACTTCTTGGACAATTTGCCGCTCCATGTATATCGGAGTTGTTGGTATCAGTTGGACGGTTCCTCCCTCACTGTACACAAGAAGTGAGCAGAGAACTGACTACAACCTTTGAAGATCGGTGGATAAGACGCTTGGGTCCACAGCCTTGGCCACCGCGGTCCCCAGATCTAACTCCTCTAGATTTTTACCTCTGGGGAAAAATCAAACAGATTGTATATGAAACACCTGTGAATTCAAGGGACGAATTGGAACATAGGATAATACGTGCTTTCGAGGAAATTCGGCCAGAAGAGGTTCAAAGAGCAACAATCAACCATGTAATGACTTCGATCCACAAATGTTTGCGTGTGAATGGTCAGCACACATGAATAAGCGATTGATATGACCTTCATTTATTTTTTTATTGAAATAAAATTGAATTCTTCTTAAGGTGAATCATGATTTCTCAACAGGCACAGGTAAATAAATGACTCATGGCCGTTTTTCCTTATCGCCTACAAGAACGTGTTTTTCAGACACCCTGTATGAAATATGGTCGAATCATTCGATAATACTGATATAAATAAATATTTCCTGGATGAAAGTTGAATTTGAGTCCTGTGTGGGCAACAGATAAGGGAGTTATTTGATATTGCCTGAACGTCATTTTTTGTGGAGGAAATTCAATTTTTCACTTGAGGTTTTTTGGGTTTGTAACCTTCCACAACCTAATAAATAATAGAATTGATATAGAAAATCTATAAAAGTGTAGGGGGGCAAACTTGTATAGATTTTCTATATTAATTCTATTATTTCCTAGGTTGTGGAAAGTCAAGTGAAAAAAAAAATTTGAATTGAAGTTGGTCCCATCTTGATAGCAAAACAATAACAAAATAATCAATATTCGATAAAAGGTAGATATAGTATTTGTATTTATCAGTAGAATTCAAATACGGAATAAAATACTGGGTGTTCCCCATTTGAAATTAGAAAGTCGATATTAGTTACAAGCAGATGTGGCAACACTGCAACCGTGAAAATATATTCAAGAGGTAGATCGTAATCACTCATCGTTGAGTACAAGATTTCAAGTATTTATGTACCAGATCTCCAAAGAGGTCTAATAGGCCATCGAGTTTATAATACCCTGTATATTAATCATTCTTTGTACAATCAGTTCGTCATCTCAATAGTCACACACTTCAATATACTACAGAATATTTCGCATGTTCTTGCTATAATTTGATCACATTGACCATGAATGATAAACAATTTCCATTTCGATTCTTTTCTAATCAAATTTACGTTAATGAACGCGCAAACGTTTTATTATTGAGGACATTTCATAGCTACCTAATATAAAATATGGCAAAATAATCCAATTTTTATAGAAACTTGCTTTAATTTCGGAAACTTGACTATTTCGGTCTTATGGAATCAGCTGCCCAGGAAAGCAAAAGACAGTCAATAGAGACGTGCCTTGATGGAATGGAGAGATAGCCAAAATTAGAAAAAAAGTTAGGAAACTCTTCAATAGAGCTAAAAGTCTGAGTCACTGGGGAGACTACAAAGTGGCTCTTCATGAGTACAAAGAAGATTAAAGTCCTAGACATAGCGATAACGTTGAGAGTTGGAAGTGTTGGATCGAATGGTTTCATTCAGTCAACTATTTTATTATTAGCAATAATGATAACTTTCAAGTACTAGACGTTGAATATTCCAACTTTCAGAATCTAACGGCTATCGCTGAAATATTGTCCATAATGCGCATGTCATGACAACTGACAGATACGAATACATGTTCCACAGTTCCATGTCAATTTTTTAATCATAATTGAACCGCTGAAACATACTTTCAATGCCGTAGATGCTTTCCTTTTTTTTCATCTCCATCATCTCAATATAAACAAAACACATTTCAGATTGAAAATAGCCAAATGTTTACTAGAACATAGAACTGAGCGAACCGTCACTTGTCATGCCTGTGCTGTCATTCTTAAAGTTATTGCTGAATCTAAATTTGTTGTATGAAATGGATTCAGTATATAATTATGCTTACGCTTATTGCTATTCTTTTTCCTATTGCTATTGCTGAAAAAAGGTTGACTAGATCCACTTCCCGATTCTTCTCATCGACTGAGCAAACTCACATTTCCAAGAATATCAAATACTCCACTGCCTCATATTCCTTCTCTAATTCTTCCTCATAACTATGTCAGCATTCTCATCAAGAACGAGTAATCTGGGACCCTTATCCTCAATTTGGTCTAGAGACCAATGAATAGAGATTTTTTCGGGACAAAAACACTACCAGGAAATTTGTAGTGATATCCTTCTATGTTTCCTACTCGCAACTGTCATTGCCCAATTTGTTATGAACATTTAAATGCAAAACATATTTTTTTATTCTGTTTTTGGCTTGTAACATGAAAACTAATGGAGCAATTAGATGTTCGGAGATATAGTGCCCCGCTATTTTTCGAATTTTCAATCTCCACGACATAGTAGTGATCGATATGTTATTCACGTGTGAGAAACTCAGAACACCGTTGGATTATTAATTTTGGCATAATTGCGGTTTGATTTCTTGATGCACTTCATTACAGCAGACCTGGATGCGTCATAGATGGTCCAATTTCAATTTTCCTAAAAGATTTTGCGTTAAATTGCTGTGATATAGATGAAAAATACTTGCAAACATGACCGAAAATGGGCGAGTGCATGAAAGCGGCTGAGGAGTGGAAGTGGAGTAGCAGATTCGTAACGGGAGCAGCGCGCTTGTATCACTATACATAGACATCCCCGCGTCTGCTGCTCTACCCCCACCTCTCAGTCGCTCTTATGCACTCATCCATTTTCGGTCATGTTTGAAGAATTTTTCACCTATTTTGCAGCATTTCAACGCAAAATCAGAATATACATTTTGTACTACTATACTTCTACTCTTCAAATCTTTTTGATAAATTTGAATCAGACTACCTATGACGCATCCAAGTCTGCTGCAATAAAATCCATTGAAAAATTCAGATTGCAATTATTCCAAAACCGATGATTCGGTAGCGCCTGAGATTTTCACACATCAAGTACATATTAATTACTACTATTCCATGAGAAGCCTCTACAATAAATTGAAGAGTGGCGGAGTTATAAATAAAAAAAAACGCATATTTTTTCCGGTTTTTCCGGTTTTTCTCCGTTAGTAATATTCCGATCGAGTAGCGCTGGGGCAAATTTTTTTGGATTGTAATTCTCTACAATTCGTTCATAGAGAGTATTGAGATTGCTCCATTAGTTTTCAAGTTATAAGTCAAGAACGATCAAGAATAAAAAACATTGCTTTTGAATGTTCTGAAAAATTAAGCATTGACAATTGCGACTGGGAAACATAACAGGATATAACTACTACCCTCCCTTCCGTATGATGGCACAGTCGGTTTCCTGGTAGTATTTTGGTAACAGAATCAATAGAGCGGAAAATCTCCATTATTATTTTCCTTTCTCAACGGCTGGGCACTCAATTCAATTTCTAAATCATGGCATGACTTGGTAAACAATTTTATCAGCATATTCCACTCTTTTTCCACCTTATATAGATTATCCACTGGAAGTTCTGTCACGGTCCCCCTTTACGTTAGTTGTTGAGATTTAGGAAAAGTACGGGAATGAATTAGAACTTTTTAATGACTTTTTATATTTTACAATTGTCGATAAGTGAATGAACTTATGTATCTAACATTACAAAAAATTAAACCCAGGGTATTTTGAAATATGATAACTATGATGCAACTCCAATATTTCCTATCACTCGTTGAGTTCGACAGATTTCTCCTTGCCCCCTTTTCTAAGTGAATGTGCTAGGAAGGGATGTCGGAGAGGACCCTTTGCTCCACCAAACGACTGCTCCGTGGGTGACCGTAGGTATTACCACTCTGAACTAAAGCCAGTACATTCCTCTGGATTGCATTCCCTATGTTTTCCCACATATTCTTCCACAAGTCCTTAGGGCTTGCTTTGCTCTGTTGGATACTTCGTCTAGATGAGCATTCCACGTAAGTTCTTCATTTAGAATAACTACTAGGTATTTGACTTTTCCTTGAATGAAATTGTTTCACCGTTCTTAGTAAATTTAGCTTCCTCCTTCTAGTGAATGGTACTATCACTATCTTGCTGAGGTTGACCTGATTATTTTTTTTCACACCACCTAGTGATGGTCTAGAGAACCGCTCGAAGTTTGTCTGATAACACCTCTCCAAACTCTCTTCTAACCATTATAACTATGTCGTCAGCGTTGGCTTGAATCTCGATTCTCTCCCCCATAAGGGTCCTGATCAGATTGGCTACGAGAAGTGCTCACAGTAGAGGAGATGAAACTTTTTTCTGTGGACACCCTCTCACCGCCCTGGCCACAATTTTGTCCTGGTGGGAGGAACTCGAAGTTATTATGTATCTCATCATCGCCTCGATCCATTTACAAACGATTTCCGATGTTCCATTCTTGATTGCAGCTCTGTGTAGGGATATTGGATGTGCATTGTTGAATGCTCCTTCTGTTGAATGCAACTTTGATTTTTCCGCATCTCAGAGAGTCGTTTAGTTTCTCGACGAAGTGTCTAATGCAGTTTCTGTTGATATTTCCGCCTGGTTAGCATACTGGTGGGTGTTGAGAGGGTTTCCGCTCAGCACCTCTTCTCGTATGTGCCTATACAGGGTTTCCTCTGTGGCTTTCAGCAGTAATGAAGTCAAACTAATCGGGTGAGGGGTTTGAGGATGTTTTCATTCTTCCCAACTCTACGACTATACACAACCCATAAGGTTGTCCAACTTGTGGGTAGTTATGCCCATGCCAGGCTGGCTCTAAAAAGTTCAGTGATGTTACATCCCACACTATTATTTAGGAATACTCATTATATCCACCCCGGCTAAACGACGTTCAGGCCGTTGTTTCGTTATCAAAAGATTAACCCTCTGGTAACGCCACTGGTTTGGATCAACTCGTTATTCCGTATAATTAGCATAAGACGCTAAGGACGCTTCTAGTATATAAAGCCTATACTCGATTAGTCCTTTGTTGAAAAGTTGCTCGAAAAACTACAATTTTGTTGGGTATTAGCAGCAATTTATAAAAGAATTTATTTGCACTGAAGTTAACGGACACGAGCGGCTGTATCCATTACCCTCTTTCTAACACCCAGGGAACATAGGTTGTTTATTTACTTGTAAATAAAAATAAAAACAAAAAAATTATAAAAGATAAGACAAGAAAAGAAAAAAAATACACTGTTATCCTTAGAATCCTTTTAAAACAAAATCTGTTAATAATGGAGATAAAAAAAAATAAAATAAATGACTAAAGAACTGCACTCTCTACAAACATTTTCCTTTTCCTTTTCGTATAATCCATTCCTATCTTTATAGACTGAGTCACCTTTTTTAACAAAAGTAAATTGACGAAAGTATTGGATATGACATAGATAAACAAACAAATAAGAACACCATGAAAACATTTAATATAGGTAACAACATGTCCACTTTGACTTGTGATTTCTCAATACTATGGATTGTGCCCTTAAAGGTAAATGACCCTGGTTTAGTACCTCTCGACAATGTTTCGTTTTTATGGGAGATATATGTATGCACAACATGTATATTAAGAAAAGCATATAATATGAATAGGAAACCAAAACATTAATTTCAATAATAGGAATTCATTACCTAGGTCGAATTGTCCAGTTGCTCTCCTTGGATCGCACTCGAAGAATTTCACGATTAACCGGCTTTATTATCTCAAACGCTTGTCATGGTTCGTTACCGGATCAGGTTACATGGATGAATTATTTGCTTAGTTTTATGGACATTCAGCAAAGACACGTCATTCGATCGAGAGAATGCACAACACTGGAAAAGTATTTTCAACGGGAGTACTTTCGTATTTACAACACATGAATTGAACTATTATTAGAGTGATTAGAATTGTTCGTATTTATGCGGTGAGATATTGTTTTTACACTGACTCTAGTTAAAAGGATGTCATGTTAGTATTTCGTTAATCGATATGGTGTTTATCCGTGGAAAGATTTTATTTCTCGTGACATTTTTCACTGGTACTAATATGAATGCATACTAATTTTCTTTACGTATGATAGACGTGATTATTCCACGGACTACTGTTCGGAACTAACTAACTCTTTTCGTTATGCTCCCGTTGGCTTTTATAATATTCTGCCGATCGGAAGCTGGGGCGGGACTTAGTGTGTTTTATGAGCTTTTTTAATGAGGGGACATTTGTAAACATGATAAGGCTTCTGTTTGTCTAACTCGTTCTCGCGTATCTTCTGTTATAATTGGATGATATTTTACTGCCTGACAGGTAGCGGTCGGCTAGTCTGGGAAAAAAAGACCAACAAGGATGTTTATACATTTATCGGTAGCGATAACTTGTGATTTATGAGTCGGATACGGCTCTTAATGATGTGGGCTGGTGTGACGGTCGCTTATCGGGATTTTTTAATGGTTTTGTTTGTGTTCGGACGAGTGTTAGAATTATGGATGCGTTTTCGGTAATGAAATAAAACTGATTTTTTTTATCTCTCAGTGACGTTGAATAGTGGATGATATCCTGTGGCAGGTTTGAATTCTCTTTTGTAAAAGGATTGATCATAACAAATCGTCACTGCCCTGTAAAAAAAGGTCTCTACTCTGAATAATAGGACCTTTTTGCTCATTATTGAATGAAAATATTTGGTTCCATGTTTTATGGTATGAAATCATCTTTTGTTGTTACCTATAGAAATGATAGTCTGTGCTGAGTATGGTATTCATGATCTCAGAGGTTTATTATAAAAAATAAAAATAAGATAAGTAAACAAAAAAATGCTGTACACCTACAACACAAGTTGGCATGTATGAAGTTTTGAAAAAGAAATAATGTCTGTTCATTGTATAAGAGTTCATAAAACTAAAAATAATAGTAAAATGTGACAAGTACACACAAAAAAAAACTTTTACAACTGGCACGGCATCAAACTTGAATAGAAAGTTCTGTCTCGTCACCATTTACGAGTTCCGGGGATCCTGAGGACCGGTATCTGTCACTCGGTCGGGAGTGACATGGCGATGTTGAACGCCTGAGTGATTATGCTCGAACTGGCAGCTAGGGCATCACTTGGGTTGTCATCAGAATCATCGTCCGGAGAGGTGTAGTCGGCTACAGTTCTTGAGACATAGCTGGCGACTCTGTTGGGGTTAGTGGAGTCCAGTCTAGTCTTCCTTCGGGGTGGTGCGTGTCGGTTTCGATCGTCGGTGCAAACCTGACAATTGCATACGGGCTTCGTGGATGTGTTTTCAGTGTTTGTCGTCGGACCAGGGTTGTCGGTGTGGGTCTGCAAGTGCCGGGTACTCTCGGTGGTGCAGTGGAAACAATCACACTGGGTAATGTTTCTGGTGTCCAGTAGTCTCATGTATTCCGCATGATGGCGATTAAAGTGCAAAATTGAATATGAGATGTAAGTGCGCACGTGCTCGGATGGCGGTTTCTGCATCCACGTATTCACGTCGTAGAGCAGATTGTTTACGGATGCCTTCAGGATGCTTCGCTTCGTGTCGAAACTGGAGATTTCTTTTACGGAGTCTAGCAGCATCTCCATGGGGTAGCTGGTGTTGGTAACTTGTTGATCACGACTGGGTTTATAAACAAAGCTTTGCTGGCTGACTAACGGGTGTCTCGTGTAAGAATTCAGACACATTAATGTCAATCTAGTCCACGCACGTATTTATATAGAATCGATATCTCTTTATTTTAATTCTCACTAGGGGTTAATTGTTATGGGGTCAGCTTTAACGTCCTTTCGGAGTTATCTTATTTTAGGAATGAGGCACTTATTTTTAATATTCATTGGAAAAGGGTCCCCTTTTCTTAGCTTCACTATCGCGAACTGGGAAAAGATTATTTTTATTTGTGACTGGACGTGAAGATCACATTATTTATCGTAATTTTAGGTCAAGCGTCGCGTAGAGGTAATAAAATGTCCTTATTTATTTTGCTTATATATTTTTCATTTCTTGGGTCCAAGATAGGCCTTTGAATGGATGTGATTTTATCGTCGCATAAATTGTTTCTTTCGGCTGATGGGGTGGTATCTCAATGCCAGTTTGGGTAGGTTGAGATTCAATAACCGTGAGATTGTTATCCGTCGACATTTCTGCAGGAACTTGTCGGGGTAATTTATGGTTGATTACAAGTAGAGTCAACGTATCCCAGAAAGCTGCGATTACATGGTAGGTACATCCAGTGATTCTGTGTATGGCTATCATGTTTATGGCTGTTTCCATACAGAATTTTATTAGCCTTATGCAAAAATATATCCCTAAGAAACTGCTGGTTACGTCTCCAATGAAAGTGAATACTCCATATAGTTTTTTCATAGTGCTGTTGGCTAGTTTTTCTATCTCCTCGGGATTGAACAGGTTTAACGTAGAGAAACCCTGATTTGATACGGGCTTATTGGCCATTTTGTTTATCAGAATATTATTTACTGCTTGTCTTTCGGACGAAAAAAGTATTATTTCTTGGGCTTGTCTCATTTCTTCGGTTGTGTATATCCCACCATCACCAATAGGTTGTATTCTGGCTAGTTGCATTTGTTGTTCTTCACCTATGGATAATTCTACAGGGGGATTTCCTGCTATGGGATAGGGGTCGTAGGCTAACCAAGTACCTTCTATATAATATTTGGCTGGAATGATTGAAGAACATTCGATCTGTTGTCCTATTTCCTGTATAGTTCGTGTTAATGGCGCCATAAAATATGTTTTGTTTAAATATGTCACAGGCAACTCTTGATAACAGTTTTTCTCTCTCCTGATTTGAACTATAACCGGTGTGCATTTCAACAAATATAGTACTTCTCCATTTATTTTTGCAATATACCCTGGGTCTTGGGATAGTAACTGTGATATGAGGTTCGGAGATTGTTGTGCCATCAATAATCTATTCTTGAGAATTTCTCTTTTAATATACACCTTCTGTGAATAGTATCGGCGAGCATCGTGTTCATACTCTCTTAAACGATTGCTCTATATATAAAATTTCAATTTACATAGGTTATTATATCGGCAGTTGGCTCCCCTGAGGTAATAGCGAAGTTTACTTGAGATGGGGTCATATTGCTTGGTAGTTCGATGATTAATATTCGGGGATGTTCTGTCAACCACATTTCAAAATCACAAATTCGCTTCTTTTTAATTAACTGCACGGCAAATAGTTTCGTCCTGTCTTCAATAACCATGTATTGGTTTATGTCCGTCTGACTTAGTTTCTCTATTATTTTAGTTGCTTTTCCTCGTAGAGTTGTCGGTACCTTCTACATTCATGAGGTTTTATAGGGTCCCAGGCTATTTCTCCTTGGAACGCATCCATACAATATCCTGTACTAAATTCGCAAGAGAGTTGGTTCTCCAAACTAATTGTATTGGTATCCAAGTGTGCGATGGCGGAATAATCTTTCAAGATGATCTTTGCGGTTGCAGTAACCACAACATCTTTGTATACCTTGCCTTGGAAGGTATAAGTGGCACCTTGGCATTCACCATTTTCCGCTAATTCTCCGGCTATCACGATTCTCGCGGTTTGTGTAGTGTTGGGCTGTAATTTAATTATATCTCTAGAAAAACCTCTGTATTCCAAATACTGATGTATCTTTAAGCATTCTGATTTTCCTACGGTTTGCATAAATGTAATTAGGCTATCCGGTATAATCGCTGAATGTGAGAACATGCCACAATGAACCATCAGTTGAGTAATTTCTACTAAACAGGACTTAACATGAATGGTTTCAAATTTCTGTTCTCAACCGCGTATACACGAAGATCCTGTACGGTGTATGCATTGGATAATTCGGGACATTTTGTACATCTCTTAACGTTTCATTTTCGGTCGATACGGAATCGGGATTTCGACAGTCGTAGGCTATTAATCCAACTGTACCGGGAATTTCATAATTAAAAATAACAGTCCCCAGTATCAAGATTATTTTTAACTGCGACTTTGACCTGTTAATTCTTATCGTTTCATTTTCGGTCGATACGGAATCGGCTGAACCCATCTGGTCTAATTCCATCGTTGGGCCCATTTCCTACACTTGTTCCTTAATTTCGAGTGTTTGACCTGCGTATCTTGCCCTTTTGAAAGATTACTTCATATCTTGTTTCAAAACAGATGTCTCGGAGATTTGTGAAGGAAGGGACTAGGGAGTTTCGGAGGGTGTGACCGCGCTGCAGGTAGAATGGTTCAATGTTTATAATCACGGCTATAACTTCACTTATCGTTCAGCTGACCGGGTTAGGTTAGCGGTATAGTCTCGTGTTTTCTCCGCACTGGTTCACTTGGTATGGTTGTCTCTATTAACGTCCCAGGATAATAGACCAATTTGAAACTATGTTTTGGCAAGGAAAGCAAAAAAAAAATTTTTTTTTTAAATTTAGGTCACGGTTAGACTGTATCCTATACATACATACATCTCCTAGATTTTCTCAATTAATTAAAACTATATATACATACATATCTTTGTTGCATTCCCAGTGCATTTCAATTTACATGAAGTATTGTTTTACTGATGTTTGCCGTTTTTTGTCAAAATCCAAGGTTCCTCAGGTACCTGTCCCCGCGACCTTGTTTGGTAACCATGATTTACTTCAGGGACGCTTTCCCGATCTTCGTCCGATGTTTCACTGGGGTTACGACTTTCGAAACTGTCCACATTTTCTAGGGGTAGTTCGTCTTGCCTAGGCATTAGCGCTATTTCTGAAACGGGTTCAGTTCCTACACTATTTTCGTTTCCTACGCGTGTTTCGTGGATGTTATTTAAATTACGATATTTTTCCAACTCTTCGGGAGTGATGCAATAATTCATGTCCAACATTTCGGGTTCTTTGTTGTATACACTGGGGCGATTTTCTCCACTTTCCTTAGGGATTTCTTCTTTGACGGATTTTCTACAGTCTTCGAGGATTTCTATATTCTTATAAACTTTCAGTCGATTTGCGTGTACAACTTGGCTTTTGGTTTTTCCTACCTGTTGTATTTCAAAATTGACAGGTGATAATTTTCTTAAAATTCTCCACGGTCCGGTATATCGTGGTAACAATTTTCGAGCTAGTTTTTGACCGGCTCTGACATTTGGAGGTGTCTTTAAATATGCTAACGATCCTATGGGAAACTCTTTTAATTTGGCCTTTTTATTGAAATTTCGGTGTGATTTTTCCGCGGCAGTTTCTACGGATTTTCGGGCTTTTTGGTGGGCAACTTGCAATCTCTGGACCATTTCTGAGGCGTAGTTTTCTAAGGTATCATACCTTATACGGGGTGCTCTTAATGTTAGGTGATGTGGTAGTAGCATGTCTCTGCCAAACATTAAGAAAAGGGGCTTTCTGTGTGGATGAATGAATCTGATTTCTTATAGCCACAAGAGCATACGGTAACTGTTCGTCCCAATCGGATTGTTGTTCAGTCACTAGGTGTGATAAGGTAGTTTTCAAGTGTCCATGGAATCGTTCTACGATGCCGTTCGTGGCGGGATGATATGCTGTAGTGTTCAGTTTCTTGATTTTTAGTCGTTGGCAAATTTCCAGAAATAGAGCAGATAAAAATTGAGATCCTCTGTCACTCAATAAATATCTTGGTGCTCCATAACGTAAGATGATATGTTCTACAAATACTTTCGCTACAGTCTCGACAGTAATATTAGGTATTGGAATGGCTTCGGCATATCGAGTCAGGTGATCAATTGCTGTAAATATATACTTGTTTCCATTTCTGGTGGTGTTTAGTGGTCCGACTATATCGATGGCTACAATTTCGAATACTGCTTCCGGAATAGGCATTCTCTGCATTTCCGTTGGTTTTTGGTTCGTAGTTTTATGAATGTTGCAGGAATGACATTTCTGTATGTATTCATTGATATCTTTCTTCATG
>JAFIRS010005598.1:0-53355 GCA_018342105.1 Gonioctena quinquepunctata
AGAAAGTTACTCTGCACATATGTACATATGAATTAAGGTGTACTGAACAAAAAAATACAATTGCCGGACCTTTATGTTATGGCTGAAATGGCGATTAATGATCCAGTTGATCGAATAACTATTCGATTATTAACTAGCAATCGACCATTGTTGAATCTATTGCAAATCGAGTCCCAAACAATATCATAATTGCTTGCAACAAACGCTAAGGCTTGTTTTACCTTGAGGCATCACCCTCAAGAAATGATCTTGAATAATGATTTTTTTTTATTTTATTGATAGAAATACTAGTGTGAATAAGAGATTTATATTTGTCCTTGAATTCAAGCCAATTGTCTGATTTTCCATGGAATTTTACCAAATTTATATCAGGTTATATGACATTCTCAAAATGAATATTTGACAAAAAGGAATTGAAGAAATCGATGATAAATCAAAAATTAAAAAAATTGACAATATGAATTTGACTTCGGCCGAAATGGGAGCTTGCATGGTTGAAAAATTGATTCTCAACATCATCCTCAGCACAAGAAACCTCTGTCTCTATTTAAATTGCTTCAAATTCGGCGAATAAGTCTTGAAATTTCTCAAGCCGTTCCTGAAATTGACGAATGGTACTCTTATCAATTTGTTTTTTCCGCTCGGAGATCATCTTGCGGAGCTTTCATGAATTTAACACACATCGTCTGCCTTTGTTTTACAGAACCTCGTTTTCTTTTCAGAAATGAAAGGTCAGCCATTCTGAGCGAATTCACCAATGAACTCACCACATTATCAATTATTTGAATTGAAATTGTTCACTTCAGAGAGTATGAAGTAATGAATCTAATAACAAGTAGGCAAACTACCTCAAATTGGACAAAAGAAGAAATAAAGGGAACTCACTGATCTTGCACCTGATCAAAATTGTTGTTCACATCCAAGATCCTACTCAAAGGACCATACTAGATTCTTATTCGATAGAGTGGACTGTAATTTTGGTGTCTTCCCACTTGCAGTGATGCCATTTGCGGTCAGAACAATGTTCGTCCCACTTACGGTCAATCAAAATGATAAAATGCAAATAATGTCAGTGGTGATCTCACTTGCGGTCAACAAAAAGACTTTATAAATCGGAAATTCCAAATTGCGGATCAAATCATCAGGTAGATGAAAATAATGGTCAAATTGCCCTCCATGCTAGTTTTCTGCATTGCGTAGGTAGGTGGGTTTTTCCTTCCTTCTTTCGATTGACCGCAAGTGGGACGATACTTGTTCTGACCGCAAATGGCACCACCGTAAGTGACACTATATCGTAATTTCAATCAAATGTCTGGTTTTAGAAGTATTTATTTATCGTAAAACTTATAAAGTTGAAATATGTCAAAAACTTATTTTTTCTAATGTCATTTCATGTTCTCCTCCTCCACGTCTTCTTCCGGAAGACAAATATTCCAGAGAGGTATTCAACACTGTGGATGCAGGAAATTTTGAAAAATTGGAAGAATAACTTAATTTAATATCGCTAGGATTCACGAACTGTTGTTTAAAAAATTATTCAATTGTTAGTTCTAATAGAACAATTTTCATGCAGTTCTACTCTAGGCCGAAAATCCAACTCTCATTTCATATCAATGTTAATGGAAAGTCGATCTCTAAAAAATGTTGAGGTACCTACATTAGCATCTGTGCACTCCTTCAATTGGAGAATATCCTCAATCAACCGCAGTTATTGAATGTCTATTATGCAATCGTTCACTCTCATATCTCATATAATGTAATATTATGTATGGGGTTGCGCCATAAATGTAAAGAGAATTTTCATATCTCAATGAAAAAATTAGTTCAAAAACTAATCCCCGACTACGGAAAAAAATCGCGCTCAGAAAAGTACGAAACAAGAAAATATTATTTTCCGAAATTCGTATCAACCAACTTTTCAATTATTCATCGCCCAATAAGTAGACAACTCATATAATTCAAGCTTTTGTTGATGACACACAACTGTATCTCAATTTTGATTCTGACGATTACTCAAATGCACTCTCGTAATGATGATCTCAGTCAAATAAAAAAACTATTTCAGCCACACGATCTACAACTCAATACTGAAAAAACAACATTGATGTGCTTTGAAAGTTGAGTTAAACAAGACTTCATTCAAGAGAATATGTAGATCAGTATCGATGGTCACATCTTGGGAATGGTGGACTTCGCAAGAAATTTAGGTGTGCCGCTCGATTCTAAACTCAGATTTTCTGGCCATTTAGAAAACCTATCGAAGAAAGCATAATCATTTCTTTAATTCATTTACTGTAACCATCATATTCTGAAAATGAAGCTGGAAGCTGGGACCCAGTAGTGCTCAGTCATTTTAACTAATGTGAGTTAATTTATGGTCCGTGCCTTCTAGCATCAGGAATAAACAGAATACTGGTGGTCTAAGACTCATGTTGCCGTTTTATATATGGAATTAGAATATATAACACAATTTCTCAGGAAATTTGAAGAAACAAATTTGCTAAATATGGAAAACCGGAGACTGCATCACCATGGTAATTTTATTATTAAATCTCACCACACTCGTCTGCTTTGAAAAGTAAGCTCATTCCACGCAGGAATATACATTCCAGGAATATTAGATGCAGAATAAACTTGACAACGCCACATCATCGCTCCTCCATGTTTCGGAGAGCTTTTGTGTTTAACTCAATTCTATTTAACTATTTAACTATTTAACAATCTACCTGAGCAAGTTAACAAGTTCAAATACAAATACAAGCGACTCCTACTCAATAAACAATGAACGCACATTTCGCTTACGCCCTATTGAAGAATAAACCAATAATAATAACTCTGCCCCCAACATAGTAACTCTCCATTGTACATATTCATGCATAAGATCCACCCATTATCATTTACCTGCTACTCAAACTCAACCAGACGTGGTGGAGTCTGAGTTTGAGGAGCTCTAAGCTAGATTCCGCCAAAATCATAAATCATAAACTCTCATCTATGTACTTTTTTTCTCTCCTCCATAGTCTTATTAATGAAGATGATTTATTATTATTATTATATAGTGATGTTCAGAGGTTGGCCATGGTCACATGCCACCTTGCCCTAGAGTTTGTGTACATTGAAGTATACTTTAGGATATTATTTAAGTAAATGCAAAAATATGAAATATATATATATATATATATATATATATATATATATTGTTGGTGATTTCTTGAACCTGAGGGTATATTTTTGGCTTGTTTTTCTTGGGTTTTAGGTTCGTGGATCTGACTTTCATAAATTAATTACAACTTTGTTCTGGTATAACATCTGTAATTTAGTTTCTACGTTTCGACGGGTGGATCCTCGTCTTCATCAGGATTGAAAACATTACAACTCTACAAGGTAAAAACAATGAGTAACTAAAATTGTACAAATTAAAAACAAATAATAATTACGGTTATTTAAAATGTTAATGCCGTACCTTCAAACATAGTATTCGTTTGGACCTTCTTGGTTTGTTATGGTTTTTCGTTTTATATCCATAATAAGGTAGTGGTTGAGTTGTTTACTTTACGATCTGCTGATATTAATTAGTTGCGCATGTGTAAGGTTGAAATGATTTATGGAGAGATAGCGTTGGGGACATCTGTGGGAAATGTTTCGAATTGCATATTTTATTTGGTTAGGGAGCTATGTTGTTTTCGAGGGATTGTGTGCTCGGCTTGGATAGGTGGCGTTACTGTTTTCATATTAGATTGTAATAGATGCTGTTCAAGTCGGCGATATCAGTTTTATCGTTTACGCAGTTGGAAGTGTTTTTGATGTGAATCATCTCAAAAATTTCTCTCTTTTTTTTGTTTTTTTCTGAACATAGAATGGTTGTTTTGGTATAATCGAACTCGTGGGTGGTTGTTTTTTTGTGTTTGTTGAGGGCTGTTGCCGCGTTGTTTGTATATTTTGTGATTTTATTCTATTTTCCAAATATTGTTTGGATTGGCAAATATAGACTTTGTTACGTTTGGCTCTTTGCAGGGTATTTTATAGACGGTTTTATAACTTTTATGTGCGATTTTTAGGTTTAGTGGATCGAGCAGGTGTGAGATATTCTCTGAAAGGTGTTTTATGTATGGAATGGCTATATGTGTGGATTGGTGGGTTATTTTTTTATCGTTATGATTTTTGTTGTATAGCAGGTTGATACGTGATTCCAATATGGAGTCGAATAATTTTTTGGGGTAATTGTTTTTTAGTAAGGCTGATTTTGCTTTCTTAATGGCAGTAGGTCGGTAAAGGGGGTCCGATAGGCTGATGGATCTTCAGCTAGGCCGATCACGACAGACTTTTTTTGAGAGTGGGGGTGGTTGGACTGGTAATTGAGGTAACGTCCCGACCAAGAGTTTTTTGTGAACCATCCTGTTTTTATAATGTTATTGTTCGTGTGGAGCGTGAGATCAAGGAAATCTATTCTATGGTTTGTCTCTTTTTCAATGGTAAACTGTAAGTTGGGATGGTAGGAGTTGAATTTGTCTTGGATATATTCACAGTTATCTTTGGAATGCAAAGGATACAATCATCAACATATCTGTAGTAAAAAGGTAGTGTGAGGTTTAGTGTGGGGATAATTGATGTTTCGAGATCCTCCATAACTAGTTGTGCAATTACACTTGAGATGGCAGCGCCCATAGCGCAACCTCCTCTCTGTTTATAAAAGGTGTTTTCGTGTTTGAAATATGTGGATGTTAGGGTGAACTAAACTGCTTTCAGAAATTCTTCGATAGGGAGCGTAGTGTGTTGTTGTATTTCAATCATTTTTTTTCAATAATTTTTTTGTAGGGCAATGAGTATGTTTGTGTAGAGTGATGTACATCTAGGATATCAGGATATGATTGGGGGGATGTCAAAATTGTTGATTACAGTTTGGAAGTGCCAGGAATATTTTATGTAGTATGGGTTTTTTCCAGTGATGTTGGTTAGGATTTGGGATAGGTATTTGGATAGCCTTACTAAAAAACAATTACCCCAAAAAATTAATCGACTCCATATTTAAATCACGTATCAACCTGCTATACAACAAAAATCATAACGATAAAAAAACAACCCACCAATCCACACATATAGCCATTCCATACATAAAACACCTTTCAGAGAATATCTCACACCTGCTCGATCCACTAAACCTAAAAATCGCACATAAAATTATAAAACCCTCAAGCCTTGTTTCTCCAAATTGAAACCTGAAATCCCCCACAACAAAAAAACACACACCGTCTATAAAATACCCTGCAAAGAGCCAAACTGTAACAAAGTCTATATTGGCCAATCCAAACAATATTTGGAAAATAGAATAAAATCACACAAATATACAAACAACAAACAGCCCTCAACAAACACAAAAAAACAACCACTCACGAGTTCGATTATACCAAAACAACCATTCTATGTTCAGAAAAACCAAAAAAAAGAGAGACATTTTTGAGATGATTCACATCAAAAACACTTCCAACTGCGTAAACGATAAAACTGATATCGCCGACTTGAACAGCATCTATTACAATTTAATATGAAAACAGTAACGCCACCTATCCAAGCCGAGCACACAATCCCTCGAAAACAACATAGCTCCCTAACCAAATAAAATATGCAATTCGAAACATTTCCCACAGATGTCCCCAACACTATCTCTCCATAAATCATTTCCACCTTATACATGCGCAACTAATTAATATCAGCAGATCGTAAAGTGAACAACTCAACCACTACCTTATTATGGATATAAAACGGAAAACCATAACAAACCAAGAAGGTCCAAACGAATACTATGTTTGAAGGTACGGCATTAACATTTTTAATAACCGTAATTATTATTTGTTTTTAATTTGTACAATTTTAATTACTCATTGTTTTTTTTTACCTTGTAGAGTTGTAATGTTTTCAATCCTGATGAAGACGAGGATCCACCCTTCGAAACGTAGAAACTGAATTACAGATGTTATACCAGAACAAAGTTGTAATTAATTTATGAAAGTCAGATCCACGAACCTAAAACCCAAGAAAAACAAGCCAATTATATATATATATATATATATATATATATATATATATATATATATATATTTATATATATATACATTATTAAGATTATGCTATTATTATTTTCATTTTATTAATAATTAGTCATCATATGGAATATTTGCTATTTGTATGATACGTTAGATTAATGATTTATTTTTATTTGGAATTTGTGAAGAGAAATACCTATTATAACAGTTATGAATATCCGTCTATGTTTTTTAACCCTTCTCATATACTGTTTACCTGTATTCTCCGACCTTATTCCAGCTCAGTCGGTACGTCTATGGAAAATGATGTTTCTCGTTCTCAAGGTAGGATTCAGTAGTGCCAACTTGCTGCTCTGCTTGAAGTCATTTTCAATGTACTGTTTTGTAAAAATATTTATGGTTATGTGATCAACAGATGAATAATGAATTCAGAAAATAGTCAAATAGTAGTTTTTTTTTATTGAAAATGACTCCCTAAATATACCCAATCTGCGATATCTATCTTAATTCCAACAACAGTGAAATAAAGTTGTCAAAATATTTGCCCATGTGCAATGAAGTAACTCGTGAATATACGTTTGGAGGATGTACTCAGTTTATGAGCATGAATAAAAGATAATGTTCAAAACAGTTGATAAAAGTGATCAAAATACCCAAAAGAAGTGTTTGGCACGAATACGCTCACTTTGTTTCAGTACTGGATCAAAAATACCTGTTATTTTTCTCTTGAGGGTTCTCGTGATTTATTGATTTCAAGTTTGTGATACAAACAGGTGGAACCCATACAAGCATCCACTGAATAAAACTAATAACAATGAATATTTCGGTAGTCTAAGAGGTACAGGAATAATCTAAATTGTAATCATTATAACATTATGGATTGAAAATATGTCTTACAGTTATTTTGAAAAAATTGAAAGTCATGGAGAATATATCTAGATTATTATAATATTTGTTGAAACGGTAGCACATTCTGGTGATTGGAGAATTTTTTCCCAAATTCGTGTTGTAACTGGGGCTGGTAAGTAATTGTCTATTTCTAGTGTATCTTTGAGGCACATGATGAAAAATCAGAGACACTAAATTAGGAGAATCATTACGATTATTTATGATTCTGTACATGAAGGGTAAATCCGTGATAATCCGTCGTTGTTCTAGCAGCTGTATATTATTAAAGAGGACGAATTCCACTTATGCCAACAGTTATATGAACCTTTGTAATTTTGAAGTTGAGAAACCCTACAAATATATTCTGAAGTCTTTCTAATCGTGATTTATAAACATTATAATGTGGGTTCCATACTACACTGGCGAAATTTAACAAAAGCATAATAAATAGATTTGATGGCTGCCTCATTATCAAGTCTTTGCATGTTCTACAGAAAAATCCCAAAGCCCTATTGCAAGAATTAATTAGGTACTCGAAATGTGGGTTGAAGGTCATTTTTGTATCGAAGTATACACTAAGATCCCTGATTCGGTCCGTTCTTTTGACTATACTGTCTTTCAGTAAATATTGGAATTCTATAGGAATAATGCTTTCACTGGAAGATATACTCGCACATTTACTGACATTGAGTTTCATTTTGTTCCGGTTAACAAAATTCAGTGAACCTATTTAGATCGTCCTGAATCTTTGAGCAGTCCCTTATTGTCAACACTTTTCTGAATATCTTCAAGTCGTCAGCATATAACAGTACCTGTGTATGTTTGAAACAGCTGTTTAGATCATTAATGAACACTGTAAATAATAAAGGACCCAGATGTGAACCCTGAGGGACTCCCGATGTTACCACAAAAGAGGCGGACCTATATCCATTTAAATTCACAAGTTGACTGCGATTATAAATATATGACGATAGCCATCTCAGGAGATTTCCCTGTATACCAATATCAGAAAGTTTCGATATAACGAGATTGTGATCGACTTTATCGAACGCTTTGCTGAAATCAGTATACAGTGAATCAACCTGCGCTCGATTGTCTAAGACATTCGAGATGTATTCGGAATATATAATATAATAAATAAAGTTTGTTTCGATCTCTCGTTTGGAGAAAAATCCGTGTTGGCATCTAAGATCGGTGATTCAAGACTGTGAAACATAATGTCGTAAATGATGCTTTCAAATAATTTGCTGAATATGGATAGGTTGGAGATACCCGATAAATTTCCACTGAGTTTCTGGTGCCGGAGTTTTTGTATATTGGAACTGAAAGAGCAGTTTTCCAGGCATCTGGGAAGATACCAGACTGCATGGATTTATTGAAAATAACACAGAGTGGGTAGCATAAACTGGGAGCACAGTATTTAACAAAATATGAGGGACAGCCATCCATTCCGGCTTCCTTGTTTACATCTAAAGAGTTCATCTCAGCAAGTATCATTTCCGGAGTGAATTTTATTGAGTTCAGTGAATTATTTGTGCTGATTTTAGGAGAAAAATGATAAGTTTTTGATGGGGCTCGTATACGCTTCTAAAATAGGTAGCAAATAAATCACATATTTGTTTGCCGTTTTCAGCGGATGTGTCGTTGTAAGACATTTTATTAGGAATACTTACCTCATTTTTGCAACCATTTATATATTTCCAGAATTTTTTGGATATGTTTAATTCTCATTTTGAATAATTTTATTTTTTTTTTTATTTGTGTACAATTTGAGTCATTAGATATAAGATTTTTACTTCTACGTCTCAAAAGTTCAAATTCTTCATAATAATATTGATAAAAATTTTTTTCCACTTTTTGTGCTACTGATTTTTTTGTTTTATACATTTTATATTATCGGCAGAAAAGTATACAGGAATCTTTTTATTTTTTATGGTTACAGTAGGGACATGCAGACTGGTACCTCCCTGTAAAATTTTGTGAAAACCAGAAATTCTTATCAACTGATAATTTAGAGAGCTGCTCGTTCCAGTCGTAATTTAGAAAAAAATTGTTGAGCTCGTTATAGTTACCTTTTCTGGAATTATAGAATTTTTTTGATCTGTTTGTCAAGAACTTCGATATTGAGACAGCTGATGTAAAACTCAATGGGTGGATGATACGAATCAGGATATACTAAGGGAATGTCACTCTTTTCTTATTTCGATAAGTGAATTTTAGTGCAAAAAACCTAAATCTAATATTCTATCATCTACGTTTTTCATATCATTGTGCTGTGAAAATTCACCAAACGATAAGAGATCGATCAATGATGAGTTCGAGTTATCAGTGTTTGTTGGAACAAAAAAAGTTTTGCATTCACTGGGAATCCAACTAATGTATGGAAAATTTAAATCACCAAATATGATAATAGGTTCACCTGTGAGTTCATCAAGGTTTGCTTGTAGTTTCGAGGTGGAACATAATCTAGCGTAGTCGTCTCTGGGTGGAAGATAAACGCAGCATACACGGATCTTTGAATTGTTGTCATTGTGGATGGTTACCCATAAGTCTTCTGCGTCGCTCTGTAAGTGCTCTCGATGCTTAACACTAATTGAATTTTCAACACCTATTAGTACACCTCCCCGGATTTTTTGTTATTGGCACACAGAGCAATTCCGCGATCACGGCGGAAAACATTGTAATGTGATGTGTCTAAAACTTCAGAATCAAGAATGTCACCTGAAAGATTGGTTTCAGTTATCAAGTAGATATCAGCGTTGATATTGGAAGTATTTATTTTAAATTCGGTTATCTTAGAACGCAAACCATTTACGTTCTGTCCATGAATTAACAACTTATCCATTAAAAACTATCATATATGATGTGGTTAATTATCGAAAAATTCCGGTTACATTTTGTCGATGGATTCGTGATTTTTTATAGCAAGTATTTTGGACGAATCGGATTTTCTACAAAGGATGGCACCATTCTTCACCCAAACATACTTGGTTTGTTTGTTTTTTGCAGCTAGCCTTACGTCTTCATATAAAAGTTTGTTGGCTAACGTGAGATGTTCATTTATATAGAAAGCATCTGAGACACCCTCGAGATCATTTTTGGAGAACTATCATTTCCCATACGTTTGGCTTTGGCCGCCATCAGGAAGCGCCCCTTTTCCCTTCTTGATGTAAACTTCACTATTATATTTTTCATTTTATTATTCGGATTATTATGATTTACTTGAACCGTGTGTGCATGGTTTATGGTAGCAGGATTATTCTTACAATCAATGTGCATTCCTATTTTTTCAATGATGTTATATATATATGTCCTCATTACTTTTTCCAGGGATACTCTGTATCTCAATATAATTCAAACGAGAAACCTGCTCCAAGTCGTTCCACTTGGACTGTAGACTATCTATTGCTCTTCATTTTCCTATATTCTTTTGCCAATTCATCGGTTTTTTTGACATATTCCTTCAGTATGGAGATTTCATTTTCAATATCCGAGATTTTGTTGCTACAGAAATTAACTGACTGAAGAACCATGTCTTGTTGTTCTCGAATTTGTCTCAGCTCCAGGCGAATCTCCTCCAGGGCGGTCGTTAAATGCGCTTGAATTGTCATTTTGTTGTTTTTTCAACGTGGCGCGTCATTTCAGGGTTTTTGCGTTTTTTCAAGCGTCTGAAACTTAATTTTTTGAGCTAGAATTTTCGGCACTAATATTTTCTTCAGTAACCCTCTGATTATAAATTCAACAATCAAGTATGTAGAGTCAAATGGAAAGTTTGAGAGAGTTCAATATACTCTTGACGTATAGGGATGAATGTGAAAAGATCAAAGCGTTGAACGTGAAAAATTCCGTGAAGATTGAAAATGATCAACTAAGAGTCACATCGAGTGTTCTAACACGGAATTCATTCATAAATCGTTTCGAAAAATAATATGCTATTAATCAGACTCGTTAATCAATATATATATATATATATATATATATATATATTCAGTCACATCAGTCTCATTCTTTCCAAGGCTACAGCGGCAACCTGGACGTGCCGCGGACTATTTGGACATTGGGTTCAAAGCCAAGTAAACTAAGAATAATTCACTACTATTCACACAAAAAATTGGTTTACAAAACCCTCGACACGTTTTTTGCTATAGTATGGCTTCTTCAAGTGAAGTAGAGATAAACTAAATTACGATTACTGGGGTTCGATATAGATAATGATAGCATGTAGTCAGTTGGATATTAGGTAATTAAGTGATCATTGTACAAAACATTATTCAATTTCTAGTAAAAAGATTTGGAAGAAGCGATATATTGGGATTTATCTGGTCACTTATAAATTCTCTAAGTTTTTTTCTTTGTTAATCTCTAAGCTTTCTAGAAGATTGAGTTTTTTACCTTTCTTTCCCACATGCGATAGTTCAAAGTCATTAGCAAAGCAATGCTCGTCAGTCAGGAGATGGAAGTCGAATTACATTTGTTCTTGATAATACTGTTTCTATGCTCAGATATGCGTTGCTTAGGAGTTCTACCTGTGTGTCCTATGTATGAACTTGGACAAGTACCACAAGTTGGTTCATATACTCCAGATTTGTCGAACTTTTCAATTGGATCTTTGTTGTTTTTGATAAATTTTCCCAAAGTATTATTCATTCTGTAAGCAATATTGATATCTTTATGTCTTAAATAATTAGAATTTATTCCTGAAGGTTTGCCGAGAAAAGTGATAACCTTGAAATTTGACTTTGTATTTGATCGGTTGAATAAACTTCCTAAATTACCTTTTTTATATTTTTTTTCGATGAAATGCTGTCAACTAAACTTGAGTTATATCCCTCATTGACTCCAATTTGTTCACTTTTTTTTTTAATTCTCTTCTGACAGAAAAACATTCCCTAGTGTATGCTGCAGGGATAACTCAAAGTACTACATATTGTAATATATGTATGAGTTTTTTCTGCAAAATGCATATTTTGAGCGTTATTCGCCAAAATCAACTTAACGAGACTCAGAGTATTCCCTAAATGGGTTGGGAATATTCCATAAAAAACTACGGAGCATTCATCATGATTATATCAGATACGTGAAGAATAAGAAGTAGATAAACTCCAAGAATTTTTCAAAAAAATGTTGAATTTTCATAATTTTTTATATTTTATCTTTTTCACTACCGAGAGAAAAGTATGACATGATTTTACTCAGTATCCATAATTCTGAAAATACCACGTGTTACGCCACTGCTATGATTTTGATTCAATAACGTATTTGAATATTTGATATTGTACCCGCAATTCACAGTTTGTCCATTCGCATGCAGATAACTTTGGAGTTTGGTCAAAAATGTCTTCTATTGCAGATTATTTCAAAGGAAAAAATATTTTCATAACAGGTGGGAGTGGATTCATTGGTAAAGTTCTGATTGAGAAAATCCTGAGATCATGTCCAGGAGTCGGTAACATATACGTTCTTTTAAGAGATAGAAAAGGAAAAAGTATCGAGGAACGGTTAGCCATCATCAAAAATATAGTGGTAAGTAATGAAATCCAATATAAAAATATGTTTTGAATCATTTTTCTCCTAGTTATTCGATCCATTGAGAAAATCTAATCCAGACTCACTAAAAAAACTTATTCCCATCAATGGAGATGTGAGCAACCTACGATTGGGTGAGTTGATATAATTCTAGTAGAATTTTGTGAGAGTTTTTGTAGCATTTTTTTCAGAAGATTGTCTTATAAAAGAGATTAACAAAGTCGATTGAGGGTTTTGGGGCCTATATTTTTTTGTCTCATGACAAAGTCTTTACTATGTGGATAGAGGAAAAAAATTTAATCTTAAGTTTTTGATTTTGCTATGAAGCAGATATTTCCACAAGCTTGTATTTAGTTTTATCTGTCCCGGTGTCTGTCTGTATGTGTGTCTGTCTGTAATCAAATCTTTCAAGTTACATTTGACCCACTTTTTTCATTATTCCTTACAAGCTTTCATTCAGTTTCACCTGTTCAGGTGTCTGTCTGTGTATATGTTTGTCTGTCTAAATTTGACCCGCTTCTAATCGTCCGATTGATTTGAAATTTGGCAGGTGTACATAATTCTGGTGACCATGGATTATGAAATTTTCGTTGAGGAAAAAACAAATGACGGCTCCAATATAGCGGACAATTTTTTTATGGTCCGATTCTATTGAAAATTGGTATTTAGGGGTTTTCGGTGTCGGAGATTATGATTTTTTCGTCAAAATTGAGAAATAAATCAGATATAAATTACTGAACTAGTTATTTAACATCATGAATACTGAGAAATAAAATATAAATAAACAAACAAAAAATCTAAAACAATCTTTTACTAGTTGTTAATAAAACAGAACTGAGAAGTGGAAAATAAAAATTATAGAAAAAACATCTTTAGACAAGCTTTTATACAAATGCATTAAAAAGGAAAAAATTATTTCTTTCATTGTTTGATCTTAGGTAATCTTAGCGGCACGATTTTGAATCTGTTACTCACAGAATAACCTAGATCAAACAAGGAAAAAAATTATATTTTCGTTTCAAGTGCATTTGTATAAAAGCTTGTCTTCGAAAATGGTATTTTTTTATAATTTTCATGTTAACCTTTTTAGTTCTGTTTTCATTAACAACTGATGAAAGCTTGTTTTTGAATTTATTTTTCGTTCATTCATTTTTACTGTCACTGGTAGCGGCATCATTCACCTGGGGTGATTGCGGCAGTAGCGATGTCCCAGCTACGACTGATGATCGGAGACGACCTCGACAGCCGGGGCATGTCCATGAAATACTTTGAGCTCGGAGACTATCGAGCTGATTGCCCACGATGCTGATACACTGGCTGTGATAATCTCAATTCAATGTCGCTTACATGAAACTGTAGATTTCACTGAGTGCGTAGATATGAAATTGAAGATTGTACTATGATTCTCACTATCGATTTCATTAAACATATCGGAGCTCCTAGATAACACACCTGCACGGTCGAAGACACCGACTTTTTTTCAGATATTAGATAGAAGATAGAAGGTCCCTTTGTTAATGGCAACGTTACGGATTGGACTGTATTCTGAAGCTGAGTGGTTTTTCCTTTATAATTTCTACTCCTTTTTGTCTCTGAATATGTTTTATATTGTATGATGGTTGATTCGCTTCAGTTTTTTTGTATTTTCTCATTTATTGTATTTTAAAATTTGGTACGGCTTTCTTTTCCGACATAATTCCTCATCTCTCACAAAGCTTGTCATTTCTTCTCTTGTCAACCCTCACTTTCTTTTATTTTACAAATTTTAGGTTTTTGCTCATTTTTTGGGACACTGTTTCTTATTCTGAACTATTCTATAGATTTTCTTTACAATTTACTTTCTATAGCTTACATGATATATACATAGTTTGTTAAAATTGATATTTGACAGTTTATTGCTCTTATTTGTAGGAGGCGCCACCTACACGTCCTTTTCTTTTTTGAAGATCCTTTAATTTTTTGAGCGTACTTCTAGCACATTTTTCAGTATAAAAATCAATTCCTCTATCATATCTACGTGAAACAGCTACATCTGTTACAAGTTGCTATGAGCAACCGTTTTCTAGATATTTGGACTTGGAAATTTCAAGTCGATTATCTGATAATCGATGCATTATTCTGCATTTTCCAAAAGAATGCTTAGGAAACGAATTCGACGTTTAAGTAGGTAGTTTTGGCTTTTTGTAGGGGGAGCCACCTATTCTATTTATTTTTACTCGTTTGAAATACTTATTTTTGTTTCAAGGGTGCAAAATCTGCAAAATTTGCGATAAATATCAACATTTTATTACAAGAAATTTGGAATATGTAGAATGAAATGAAATAAAGGAAACTTAATTGTATTCAAATGAATTTTCCATCGATTTGGATAGACAGGATTAAGGAATTTCCTGGCTACAATGCCAAAATGGGCCGGGACCCCATCATGCATAGACCACATCGGATCCGAATTTCTAATGGTACATTCTGAAGTAGTCCCGACAATTCATTTTCTAAAAAGTCTCTGTAAGTTGCGCCATTCAGTCGGAACGGAAGGAAAGAAAGGACCTATCAAGTAATTATCAATTATTGCCGCCCATACATTTTCAAAAAATTGATACTGATAGTGTATTTCACTAACTGCGTGCGGATTTCCAGAGCCAAACATGGTTGTTATGAAAGTTTTGATAGCATTTCGGGAGAAGTGTTTGCCTCGTCCATGAAGAGTACATATCTTAAAAATTGAGGATTTCCTGCCAATTTTCTCAAAAACCACTGACACTTAGTAATGCGTTGGGGAAAGTCTCGTGGCAAGAGAGCTTGTACTCTTTGAATGTGGTATGGATGAAATTTTTGATCGTGGATGATTCTCCAAACTGTGGACTGAGTAGAATTGAGAGCTTCAGCAATTATTCCTGTACTTGTTTCTAGATTCTCCTCGAGAGCGTTCAAAACAGATTCTTCCAATTCTGGGGTTCGGACTGCTCGTGGCCTTCCAATAATATCTGCCGCCCTCTTAAAGCTACCTGTTTCTGCCAAATGACGGTGGAGACTGGTGAATGTTGGAGCTGAAGGCGGTACTCGATTAGGAAATCACTCCTGGTGAATATGCCTTGCTTCGCGCGCATTGCCATCCGCAAGACCATAAACGAAATGCATATCGGCTGAATGAGCATTATTGTTTAAATAATCCACTTTTTTGAAATTAATTTTTGAAACATACAGAAACTTCAACAAAACGGTCAACTGTCACAAATCTACTCACATAAACGACAAATTCATTTCCTTAGCATTATTGTGAAAAATTCAAAATAATGGTAATAACTTCAACACGCATCGATTATCAAATAATTGACTTGGAATGTTCAAGTCCACATATCTAGAAAACGGTTGCTTATAGCGACTTGTAACAAGGGCGGCTTTTTTACGTAGATATGATACAAAAAATGATTTTTCTACTGAAAAATGTGCTAGAAGTACGCTCAAAAAAGTTATGAATCTCCAAAAAAGAAAAAGACGTGTAGGTGGCGCCCCTAAGTAAGAGAATAATAAACATCGGTTCGAATTTGACACTTCAAAAAATCTCTCGACATCAATTCTCATTCAATTTAGGTCAGTATTCCGGAAGTTATTGGAAAAAACTGAAATTAAAATAAAACTTCAACACCGTGTATCTTGGAAACGAAGCGTTTCTGGACGTATATTTATTTGAACAATTCATATTAGAATATTGTGAGGAATCACCTCCTGAAGTTTGCCAAAGTAATTTTGGATCACCCTATATAAATAAAATAGAAAATATAAAGAAACCGTCTATCCATCGCGTTTTTAGCCTAAACGAACATCTCAGAGGTGATTTGATAAATAAATTATACTCAATTATAGAGTTGATGCAAACAAAGCAGCGTTCAACAGCTAGTAACATTCCTATTTTTGAAATGTGCTGATTAAGCCCTTCCATTTGATACCCATCTCGGCACATTTCAAATTTGATATTTTTTCTGATACTAGACTTCAAGTCCCCTAGAGGGCGGCATATTAAACTCAGTGTGACGTCACATAGCCTATAACCAGCTGACAATCAGGACGCTTCTAACAATACCTCATTTTTCAAATTATGATAAGTAGTGAGACGGTGTGACCCCGGGTCTTGTTAGATTACATATATTCCTAGATCTCGGTGGGAAGGGGGAGTGTTCTTTTCATAAACAAAAAAGAAACTAGCTTGATGAAGTCAACTATGGAAAACATCAGAACATCGTCTGAGGATGGAATATCATTCATAAGGAGCACATCCCAAGCAGGTAGTTAGAATCATCATCTGTACTTCCAAGAAAAGGGTTTCCGATGACAAGAATCAAGCAGAAAGTAAGTAAAACTCCTTCGATGATTTCTTTCCCCTCTCCGCCACTCAAGTTATGGAATTGTACGACAACTGATAACAAGTCTGAGACTGTATGAAGAGAACAAAGGGGTATGAATCACTTCATAGGTATAGGTCCATACACTTATTATGGAACGTTGTATGTATTTCTACGATGCAACTTCAAGCTACGCTACCATCTCCCAATCACATTTTCCTAACAATTTGTCATCTAGAATTGAAATACACACTTCATTGATGAATCTGAGCAACAAAGAATCCATCTAGGAACAGAAAAGGACAAATCTGGGAACATTTATAGAGATGAGGATATTCAACTCAACTTCAACATGATACCCTGTATTGTTCCAATAATATTTCTCTGTTGAAATGACTTCCCAAATCATAGAATACACTTCATTAATCAAGCTGATCAATATAATAATAACTTTGCAGGTAGAAAAAACGAATCTTGGAACTTTATAAACATGTAGGAGTTTCCGTCAACTTCTATGTTACCCAGCAAATTTTCAATAATGTCTATCTACTTATTTCACCCCTCAAATGAAAGAATATACTTTCTCGATAAAGTTGATAGAAAGAACAGTATCTTTAGAGTTAGTAAAACCAAATCTAGGAAATATTAAAACCAAATCTAGGAAATATTATGAACATGTAGGATGACATTTCAACTTCTACACTACCCTGTCGTCTTCCCAGGATATTTCTCTACTAATCCAATATATCAAATGAAAGAATGCACTTTTCTCATCAAGCTGATATACTTTCTACCCACCTTACTGAGCTTGAGAGTTGAAAATAGAGTTCCAAAGTAAAATTTGTCCTGTAGCTTGAGTTATCAACAAGACGTCAAAGACGAAAGTTTATGGCTAAAATTTGGTAAATGCCGTATTTATTCAGGAGAGAAACCTGGTTCAAATTGTAGAACAGATATCTTAGACCACTTTCATACAAGTTTCAGATTAACCCATTCGTAAATTGAAAATTGGCAAATTCCACTCCGGAAATTGGAATTCTGAGAAACAAAATACGTCTCCCTGGATAAGTCCTTTTCCTATAAAAGGAGCACCAAATCGATCAGAAATTACTTCCCTTGAGTCGGGTCCTGACAACATCTCCTCCTATGGAATTACATTTAGGTAAGGTGACTTGAATCATTTTCAATCCATTTTTATTGAAACTGAAATTGTATCTATGAATTGAACTTTTATTATGAATTATGACAGTTGACATGGTGAAGTAGATCAAACTGAAGCGGTCGACTGTAAGTTGTATTTTCACGGCGAGTTTTCCGATAGGGGTGTTCTAACGAGTGGTTCTTTATCGTTTATCAAGATAAATGATGAGATTGGTATAATCAGATTATTTTACAGGTGATTGCACATATGTACATGCGTATTGTTTTACAAATATTTTATGGTTATTTCTTCCTTTAGCTAAACATAATGGTTTGATATGTTGAATAAATTTCACAGGTTATGACTTATACCTATGATACATATATATTGCTTTACTAATGTTCGTTTGATAATTTTATCTTTAGCGTAAACTTATTATATTGGTATATTTAATTTATATTATAGGTAGATATATCGTTCTTCACTTATCACACTTATTTGCAATCATTTATTTCAGGACTATGGGTATATATTTTGATGATGTTTTATTTTATTACCGGTAATTATTCCCCATATTATATTTCCCTCTTGTGATCACTAATACCCGATATTAATCCTCTCTTCATATGATATTATGCTATTGGTATATTTTATTGAATTTTCCTGGTTTTGTTTATACATACGATCTATACATTTGGTTTCACATCTTACATTATTCATCACAATCACCACAACCCTCGGAATAAACCCCGTCAGAGGTACCCACACAACACCACAACCTCGGAATAAACCCCGTCCGAGGTACCCACAAACACCACAACCTCCGGAATAAACCCGTCCCGAGGTACCCACACAACACCACAACATCCAGAATAAACCCCGCGAGGTCCAAACAACACAACCTCCGGAATAAACCCGTCGAGGTATTACATCAACACCACAACCTCCGGAATAAACCCCGTCGAGGTACCCACACCACACACCACAACCTCCGGAATGAACCCCGTCGAGGTACCCACACAACCCACACCTCCGAAAAACCCCGTCGAGGGTACCCACACACACACCACAACCTCCGGAATAAACCCCTCAGGGTTTACTCACACAACACCACAATCTCCGTAATAAACCCCGTCGAGGTACCCAAAAACACCACAACCTCCGGATGAAGCCCCGCCGGGTACCCAACACACCACAACCTCCGGAATAAACCCCGTCGGGTACCCACACAACACCACAACCTCGGAATAAACCCCGTCGAGGTACCCACAAACACCACAACCCCCGGAATAAACCCCTGCCAAGTCCCCACCACCCCACAACCTCCGGAATAAACCCCGTCGAGTACCCACACAACACCACAACCTCCGGAATAACCCCGTCGGGGTACCCACACAACACCACAACCTCCGGAATAAACCCTGTCGAGGGTACCCACACAACACCACAACCTCCGGAATAAACCCCGTCGAGGGTACCACACAACACCACAACCTCCGGAATAAACCACGTTGAGGTACCCAAAAACACCACACCCTCCGGAATAAACCCCGTCGGGTACCCACACATCACCACCTCCGGAATAAACCCCGTTGAGGTACCCAACACAACACCACAACCTCCGGAATAAACCCCGTTGGGGGTACCCACACAACACCACAACCTCCGATAACCCGTTGAGAGTACCCACCACACCACAACCTCCGGAATGAACCCCGTTGAGGTACCCACACAACACCACACTCCTCAGGAATCCCCCCAGTGGAATCCCATACTTTCAGTTTGGAATAAGCTTAGTGAATATCCAAGGCCTATGTTAATTGACTGATTTCAAGTTTAGGGCGTAAAATCCAGGTGAAGGTGGATGATTAATTATTAATTTCGAGACATTTGAACTTCCGATTGAGTTATTAAAGATTGACCTTCATAGACCAATAAAATCGTGGGGCAAATGTTTAACACACATTTATATATTGTCAAGTGCTAATATAGTTCTCTTCCTTAGGTACTGGGAAGAAGAGGACGGATCTAAAATGGAATTTAGAAGTACAACAAAATTACCTTCGGGAAGTCCAGGTCCGTAACGAATAGAAATGATAACTACTTTCAATTATTCAGAATCTGCAACTAAATTCCTTTATTTGATATTAGCCACCATTCCAACCCAGTTAACCAGTTAAAATAGAGTCAGCATTTTCGGCCACGATTAGTCCTGTTCTTTTATAACATCAGGGAAATAGAGAAATTTGGGGACAACTGTGGAAATAGTGGAACTGAATATGTTTATCATTGTCTCATTGTTGCTTCGCCATAAAACATCCCGGTTTTAGCAACTTAGTAATAAAAAAAAAAAGGACCGGGAAAAAGAATTGGGTTTGTGGGGGGGTGCCCCAAAAAACTTCCCCATGTCCAAAAAGCGGGATGTCCCTGCAAACCCCCTTTGATGTGGGGTGGGGCAAATATATTAGTGGACTATTCAACACGTTGTCGGGAGTAAATTTTGGGGAATTTGGAAAAAGATATCAGACAAAGGGGTTTACAAGGTCTCACAACTTTGTATTTTCCCCACATTAAAAAAAAAACACCCCGCCCCCCCTGGACCTCAAAGAATATTGTAAAAGATAGGAAAATTGAAATTTTTTTAATTTTTTCCCTGGTTTAAATTTTTGGAATTTTTAATGGGTGGAATATATCTAGGTCATATTAGTAAAAACCATGGGGCCCCATTAAACCTCGTTATAGATATATTTGGTTGGGGGAATTGATTTTGGTTTTGACTCCAGCTCAAACGACAGTTTTTTAGCTAAGGGAAGAAATTTGGGGAATGAGTATATTTGTAGTGTTAAAGGGGTTATTCCCTGAAAAGCATGGATCCCGGCTTTACCCCAAAAAAAACTCTAAAAAAAAAAATAGAACAAAACAAAGAGGGCCCGGGGGGATGGTTACGGGTTGTCGGGGTGGGGGTTGCACAAAAAACAATTCGGACCGGTCACTGTCCCCAGGAGTCTAGCAACTTTGGTTTTTGCGGGGGAAATGTACTATAGTTTCACTCTAATTTTTGGGATAATCGTTATGAATATACCCGTAAAAAAAACCGGAAGGGGTTTTTGGGTATGAAAAATTTTAAACAACTACAGATATTTTCCCCATCACCTGTAAAACCCCAAATTTTTACCTTTTAAAAATTTTTCATAGCGGGGAAAAAATTTTGTTCCCCAAACCAGAGACGATTTTTTTAAAAGAAAATTTTAAAATTTAAAAAATTATCTTGGGAAAAAAAGTAAACCTTTTCTTGGGTTTTTTTCAAAAAAATTTGGGGTTGGGGAAATCTTGGGTTTAATAAGGGTTTTTTTTTAAATTTCTTTCATTTCTCTTCGGGAACAAAACTTTGTACCCCCCAAAAACACAAAAAAAAAATAAAACACAACGTGGGAAATTTGAGGGTCTCCCCTTAAGGGGCTCTCTATAAAAGGGGGGGCCGGGCCCAAAAAAAAAAAAGCTATCCAAAAGGGTATCTTTTTCCCGGTAGAGGGGTTGCAGATCCTGCTACCTGAAAAAGGCCAAAAATTCCCCGGGGCGATCCCCTTTAAAAAAAAAAAAAGGAAAAAAAAAAAAAAAAGGTTAAAAAAAAAAAAGAAAATCAAAAAATTTTTTCCAAATAAATAAGAGGGGGTTTTGGGGTTTGGTTACAGTGGTCCGGGACCAGGATAAAAAGTCAATAAAATCTGTTCAGCTATGAAAAAATCCCCTTTTGGGGAAAAATTTTAAAAAAATATATTTTTTTTTGGGGTTTAAATTTCTTTTCCCCCCATAAAAACCATTTTTGTTTTTAAAAATTTTTTTTTAAGTTTTTTTTTTTTCCCCGGGGAAAAGGAAGGTTTCCCGATATGAAGAGAAAACATAATTCCACGAGTTCCAAAAAAATGCCCCCTTTTGGTTCCAGTCAAATGGGGGACCTTTTGGGAAAAAAAAAAAAAATTAAAATAAAGACTGGGGGTTCCACAATTTTTCTAATCCCCAATTTGGCATTTTTTTTTTTTTTAATTGAAAAAATTTAAATTCAGGGGGGTTGGACCAGTTACCCTGAGGATTTGTTAGGGGTTTTTCTGGGGGAAAATCCTTTTTTATTTTTTTTTTTTTTTTGATAAAATTTTTTTTGGGAAAGGGTTTTTTTAAAAGGGAAATTTTTTTTACCTTTGTAAATGAAAAAATTTTAAAAATTAGGGGGGTGAGACGGGGGTTTCCTGGGGTGTTACTAGTTTTTTTTTTAAATTTTTATCCGTTTTTTTTCAATAAAATTTTGGATAAAATTAGGGGAATGAGACGGGGGGCCCCGGTCTTGTTAGATTACATATATTCCCCCGATCTGGTGGGGAAAGAAAAATTTTTTTCATAAAAAAAAGAAACTAGTTTTTTGAAACCAACTATGGAAAAAAACAGAACATCGTCTGAGGGATGGAAATCATTCATGGAGCACATCCCAAGAGGTAGTTAGAATCATCATCTGTACTTCCAAAAAAAAGGGTTTCCGAAAAATCAAGCAAAAAGCAAAAAACCCCTGTTCCCCCTCCCCCCCCAAGTTAGGGTGAAGACAACTGATAACAAGTCTAAGACTGTATGAAGGGAACAAGGTGAGTATGAATCACTTAAAAGGAAGGGGGCCATCCCCCTTTTTTGGAACGTTGTATGTACTTTTCCGATGCAACCAGCACTCCCTACCATCCCCCTACTTTTTTTCCAAAAAGTCATCTAAATTGAAATACACACTTCATTGATGAATCGGGTTAAAAATTTTTATCTTAGGAACAAAAAAAGGCAAATCTGGGAAAATTATAGGGGGAAGGGTTTTTCAACTCAACTTCAACGATACCCTGTTTTTCCAAAAATTTCTTTTAAAAGGGAAAGACTTCCTAAATCATAGAAAAAAAACCCAAAAAACTAATAAATATAATAATAATTTTGGGAAGGGGGAAAAAACGAATTTTGGGAAAAATTTTTAAAAGGAAGGGGCCGTCAACTTCTATGTTACCCAAAAAAATTTTAATAATGTCTATCTACCTTTTTTACCCTAAAAAAGAAAAAATATCTTTTTCGATAAAGCTGATAGAAAGAACAGTATTTTTTGAGTTAAAAAAAATTAGGAAATTTAAAACCAAATCGGGGGAAAATTATGAAAGGGGGGGTGACTTTTTTAACTTCTACACTACCCTGTCGTTTTCCCCCGAATATTTCTCACTAACCCCAAATACCAAAATGAAAGAATGCACTTTTTTCATCAAGCTGATATACTTTTCCCCAAATTTTTCTGGGGCTTGAGAGTTGAAAATAGGGGTTCCAAAGAAAATTTTTCCCCCGTAGCTTGGGGGTTTCCCCAAAAAAGACGTCAAAGACGAAAGTTTATGGCAAAAATTTTGGGGAAAGCCGTATTTATTAAACAGAGAAACCTTTTCAAATTGTGGAACGATATTTTAAAAAATTTCAAAAAATTTTTAATTGAAAAACCTTCCAAAAATTAAAAAAATTTTAAAAATTCCCCTTTTGGGGAAAAAAATTTTGGGGAAACAAAAACGTCCCCCCGGGAAAAGACCCCTTTTTTTAAAAAAAACACACCAAATCGATCAGAAACCTTCCCTTTGGGGGCCGGTCCTGACAAATCCCCCCTTTATGGAATTAAACGGGGGAAGGGGACATGAATCATTTTTTTCCATTTTTTTTGAAACTGAAATTGTATCTATGAATTGAACTTTTTTTAAATTTTGCTTTTTAAGGGGAAAAATGATCAAACGAAGCGGTCGACTGAAAAAGGGGGTTTTTTCCCGCGAGTTTTCCGATAGGGGTGTTCTAACGGTGATTCTTTATCGTTTATCAAGATAAATGATGAGATTTGGGTTTTAACAGATTATTTTTTAGGGGACATATGTACATGCGTATTGTTTTTTAAAAATGGTTATTTTTTTCCTTTAGGGGAACATAATGGTTTTTTTATGTTGTTAAATTTTTCAGGTCATGACTTATACCTATGATAAAAATATTGCTTTACTAATGTTCGTTTTTTTTAAATTTTTTTTTAGCGTAAACTTTATTATATTAGGGGTATTTAATTTTATTATGGGGGATATATCGTTTTCCCCACACACTTATTTTTTAATCATTTATTTCAGGACTATAGGTTTTATATTTTAATGATGTTTTTTTTTACCGGAATTATTCGCCATATTATATTTTTTTCCCCTTTTTTATCACTAATACCCGATATTAATCCCTCTTCCTTTTTTTACTATTGGTATATTTTTTGAATTTTCCCCGGGTTTTGTTTTTTCGATCTTAATACATTTGGTTTTTTCATCTTACTTTTTTATCACACATCACCACAACCCGGGGAAAAAAAACCCGCCCCGGTACCCACAAACACCCACAACCCTCCGGGGAAAACCCCGTCGGGGTACCCACAACACCACACCTCGGAATAAACCCCGTCGAGATAAAAACCCACAAACACCCACAAACCCGGAAAAACCCCGTCGGGTACCCACAAACCCCCACAAACCCCCCCGGGAAAAAACCCCGCCAGGGGCCAACACAACACCCACAACCTCCCCGGGAAAAACCCCCCCCGGGTACCCAAACCACACTACAACCTCCGGGGAAAAACCCCGCCCCGGTCCCCAACCCACAACCTCCCCGGGGGAACCCGTCGAGGTTTAAAAAACACCAAAACCTCGGGAAAACCCCGTCGAGGTTTACCCACACAACACCACAACCTCCCCGGGAAAAAAAACCCTTCCGAGGGGGCCCACACAACACCACAACCTCCCCCGGAAAAACCCCCCCCGAGGGGGCCCCACACACATCACCACCTTTTCCAAAAACCCCGTTGGGGGACCCACAACACTACAACCTCCCCGGGAAAAACCCCCCCTTTGGGGTTCCCAAAAAAACCACAACCTCCCGGGGAAAAACCCCCCTTTGGGGGACCCCAAAACCCCAACCTCCCCGGGAAGAACCCCGTTTTGGTACCCACACAAAACCACACCCCCCCAGGGTCCCCAGTGGGTCCCATACTCCCCCTTTCATTTTGGGGAAAAGCTCCGGGGGAAAACCAAAAGGGCCATGTTAATTGACTGATTTCCCCAATTTGGGGGAAACCGGGGAAAAGGGATGATTTTATTTTTTAAATTTTTAGAAAATTTTAAACTTTTCCGATTGGTTTATTTAAAAATTGGGCCTTCATGAAAATAAAATCGTGGGGAAAGTTTAACACCTTTTATATATTGTCAAGTACTAAATAGTTTCTTCCTTTGGAATGGGAAGAAGAGGGAGGGGCTAAAATGGAATTTAGAAATACAACAAATTACCTTCGAGGTCCAGGTCCGTAACGAATAGAAATTTTAACTACTTTCAATTATTCAGAATCTGCAACTAAATTCCTTTATTTGATATTAGTTTTATTCATTCGCACAACCCAGTTAACTCGTTAAATTTTAAAAGAGTCAGCATTTTCCCAATTATCTGGTGCTACTTATAACATCAAAGTGAAATAGGGGAAATTTTTACAACTGTGAAGGGGGGAAACCCTGAATATGTTTTCATTTGTTCATTGTTTGCTTTTGCCATAAATAAATCCGGTTTCACGCAACATTGAAAACTAAAAGTGACCGAGGAAATTAACGGGTTTTGGGTAGGTGCCTCCAAAACATTCATGCCCAAACAGCGGACGATGTCCCTGCAAACTTCTTTGATGTGGGGGTGAGGTAAATATATTATGGACTAAACACACGTTGTCGGGAGTAAATTCTATAGGAATTTGGGTAAGATATCAGAAAAGGGGAATTTTTGAACAGTCTCACAATTTTGGGGTATTTTGACTACCTTAATTAAACAACAGTATGTCCTCCTGACCTCAAAGAATATTGTAAAAAATGGAAAATTGAAATTTTATAATTGTTCCGGGTTTTGGGTCTAGAATACTTAATGGTGGAATATATCTAGGCCCTATTAGCCCAAACCTATCATTTCCACATTGAATCCTCAAAAGTTATAGATATATATTGGTCTAGAATTGATTTTAATTATGACTACAGCTCAACACGACAGTTTAATAGCTAAATTAGAAAAGTTGAATGGTATGTTTGTAAAACAATGTTACTCTCTTTCTGTTGGATCCCGGCTTTACGCCTAAAACCTTATAAAAATAGAACTTAATTAAAGAGTGGCCGAGGATGGTAAACGGGTTTTTCTAGTATGGTGCACAAAAACAATTCGACCGGTCATAGTCCTGTGGGGTCTAAACCCTTGGTTCGTGCTGGAAATGTACTATAGTTTCATTTCTCAATTGGCGATAACGATCAAAGAATTTTCCCGTAAAAAAACCCGGCAAGGTATTTTGGGAGGGCAAGTTACAATTTCAGATATATTCCTATCACCTTAAATAATCCAATTTTCATCACTTTCAGAAACATTTTAAATTTGGAATTATCAATTTAGATTCGAAACCAGAGACGATTTTTTCATGTGAACTCATCTTTAATATTATTTGTGGAAAATGTAAAGCCTTTAATCGTTGAATTGCAACAATTGGAGATTGATTCTTGGGTTTAATATATGTATTTATTTAAGTTTGTCTTTTATTTCTCTTCAGTTGAACAGAACTTTGTATCCTAAAGAACAAAAAAAAAAAATATAACAACGTGTGAAATTTGAGGGTCTCCCCCTTCAAAGGGGTCTTCTATTATGGTGTGTGCCGACAAAAAAAAAAAAGCAATACCAGGCTATCTTTCAGGTAGATGGTTCAGATCCTTACCCCGAGAAATGGGCGGAAATGTCTAGGGCGTCACAAAAAAAAAAAAGACGGTAAAAAAAAACAAAGGTTGAAAAAAAAATGAAAATCGACCAGAAAATTTACCAAACAAATAAGACCGGGGTGGGTTCGGTTACAGTAGTTTGAAAGATAAGCGGAAACAGATGAACATACATACATAGCATGCTAAAATCATAACCCTTCTTTTGGCTTTGTCGTATGTGGTTGAAAAAGAATCATGAGACTAATGTTCGATTCAAAACCTGGAACCGGTAAGATATACTTCTCTCTAAATGATATCTTGAGATTCTACTCAATATTCATTCACAGAGTTGTCTATGTAAGGACTTTTTTTCCTAATAAAAAAAAATCGATGAATCATCATTATTCTACCAGAAATAGCGATTCACCACAGATATTAAAATGAAAAACAAAATGCGTTCAAAAGAAGACTGAACATATTTATCGTTGGTGTGATTGGAAGGCTCCACTGTTTTATAAAAATTGACCTGTCTGATACCACAATTGCGATTTCAAGGAAAAATAAACTATTTATTTATTGTTTTTGCTTACTCCCACTGCTTGTAAGTCTATAATATTTTTTTTCAACCAACGAAATCAAGAAGGAGAAGGTTCTCAAGTCGACCCGTATATTTTTTTATGAGTATCATGCATAACTTTTTACTGAAACGTCCGATTCCGATAATTCTTTTTTCACTGGATAGGGTGTACTTCAAAGTTGGTCCCATTCGAATATAAAAGATGAAATCCACCCCTTAGGGTAGCAAAATGCAGGATATTGATCACTCACCCTCTAATTCCCGTTAACCGATTCTTTCAGGCATAACTTCACAATGGGTTTTCTTCGATTTGGATGTTTTTTTCTCAATTAGATTGGGTATAAACTCATTATTGATCATATTTAGATTTCGAATGGAATTATTCACCCTCACGGGTAGAAAAATAGGGTAAAAATTGACTTTTTCACTTGTGAACATTGGCACAATATTAGTGACAATGACAGATCCTTCTGTCATAATTTTTTTCTCCTATATTCATCACAATCATTTACTGAGACGATGGAATAATTTTACATGGTAAGAAAAAAAACTAACCAGAACAACAAAAATAATTTATATTACAACAAATAGTAAAAGTAGATAATCATATAATTCAACTGGTAATAGTTGAAGTAAGATGGGTAAGTAAGTATTTTGGAATTAATCAAAAAACAAGTAGGTAGTAATTAATTTCAGTCACAAAAAAATTAAAAATAAAAACTTTTTAACAGAAAATGAAACCAGAAATCAGAAGGAGCTGAAAAGTTAAGAATAAAATGGACCTTCTTTGTCTCAATAACTAAGCTCCTAAACTAATGTAAGTAAATAATTTTGAGTCGGCGCCAAACGAAGAATCAACGAGTATTATTAAATTACTTCAAAAAAATTATCAGAATGTCACCGCGCAACTCGATGCCATCATTTCACGCCTTACCTAATTAATTTTCTTGTTTGTTTGGCGCCGACTCAAATTAGTTACTTACATCAGTTTTAAAAGCTTAGTTTTTAGACAAAAAGGGTTTAATTTTTTTTTTCAGTTCCATATTTCGTCGGTTTAATTTTTTTTGTTAAGTTTTTTTTTACCCGACTGCAACAAAAAAAAGGGGTTCATTTTTGGTATGTTTTTCCGTGGCCCCTAGATACCAAATTGTTTTTGAGTTTTTTGTCTAAATTTTTTGGATAGGGGTGAATAAAAATTCAATATGGCAAAAAGCCCATATTTTGGAAAAAATGACAGTTATACAAAATTAAATGGCGAAAAAGACGCCATTTTGAAAATAATATGGCCAACCAGACCCATTTGAAAAAAAATGATAACAACATATCGGTTAATTTGCCGTTAGTTGATTTTTTTCAACCAAGAACTTTTATCCTAAAAATTAAGGTAAAGGTAATCCAAATGAGGTTGGAGATTGAAAAAAATTTTTTTCCTAATCGGTGGATGGGCGAAAAGTGCATTGATCATTTTCCAGCCCCCCGGATACGACTCCTTGGGGTTTTTTTTTTATGGGCCGTTAAGGTTAAAAAACTCGCCCAACGAGAAAAGGGAAACCCCGCAAAAAGGACAGGCTTGCAGAGATCCCCCAAAACCAATTATCGAATGTTATGGTAACATCGGAAACGATAGATAAATTATCGAATTAATAATAATATAATAAAAAATTTAAATTATTTATTTTAATGATAATAATGATAATAATAATAATAATCAGGAGGGTTTTGAGATATAACAAAATAAAATCAATGGAATATGTCCCTATGTTTTGAAATTAGATTATATCTATTCTAAGGATTTATATATTGGAAAAAAAAATGATACCGAAAGAAAAATACTTTTTTCGAGAAATAAAAAAAGTGGACATATACATCTATGAAAGGGTTATGGGGACTTATTTTCGTATTTGAGAACATAGAATAAAAGAAAAAAAGATTATAATTCACAGTATGTTACAAGAAGGATGTTTTGGGGTTCGTTTTTAATATTTTGTTGATTGATAATTATAATAATAATAATAGTTGATAAGAGGTACAGTTAGTCATTATTCCCTGGAATATCATGATTCTCGGAAGTTTTGATCTTTCCCCCGAATTTATTGAGGATACGTTTCTTTAAATTTTTTTGAATGGCAGGGGGCCCTTCCATGTTTTGACGGTGTCAGGTAGCGAAATTTTACAGCTTGGGGGCCCTAAATGATCTTAAACCGAATTATACAACTGGGATTGTATGAAAATGCCGTTTTTTTTGCGGGGGGTGTTGGGATTTTGGCTGAGTGTCTGTTTGGTGATATTTTAAATTGACTAAATTTTGCCTTTATTAAAAAATTTTTTTCTTCAATAACAATTTGCCATATCTGTGGTTTTTTAAAAACAGTTTCTTTTTTTGAAGAATCTCGAGGCTTTTTATATGACCTTAGAGCTCCACCCCATATTTTACCATACTGTGAATGGCTCACCACTGGCGTAATAAAGAGTTCTGGTTTCGCTGGAAAAATTTTCAGATATTCAAATAGCAAAATTTTCATTTTTTTTCCCTTTTGAGTCTATTGGCAATCCCCTCTGAGATGCGTGTTATCAAACCCCAATACCAATGCGGGCATAATTGTCAGTGAGGTTTTTTTGGTTTTCACTTCAAGCGTGCAAAAAAGGGGCAGTATTAATTTTGTTGCATGAAATGGCACATAATTGTTTTTTTTTGGGAATTTTTCTTAATTTTTTTCAAATCCCTCCACTTTTAATTTTATTAAAATTTTGCCTTTAATTTTCAACTCATCCCAGTCGGTTTTTTTAGAAAATAGCTGTATCATCCCCGGGGGACCGGTTTTTTCTCCGCTATGAGGGGAAAAAGACCATTAATGTAGATGTTGAATGATGGGACCAACACGCTGCCTTGTGGAACACCGTAACTAATTTTTTTTTTTTTCATGGTGAGTCACCGACCTTCCCTTTTTTTGGTGATACGTCTGTTTTAAGGTTTTTTGAATATTTGTGACAGGTGGGTTATCAGTGATATCGTCTATGATTATTCACGCAGCGTGCCCCTTTTTTTTTTTTAAAATTGGTATCACCAAGGTATCTTTGAAAACAGAAGGCCAAACCCTTCAAAAACAGTAATTATGGTGTATTATAGTGGATGGATGTTCGTCCACTATTTTTTTTTATTGTATCGGCTTTTTTTTAATCCAATCCAGCCGATTTTTTTTTTTTTTTTTGGGGCAGTTGCTCTCAGTTCATTTTCATCGACTGGAAAAAAAACATTGAGTTGAGAGTGAATAGCCGAGGGGGTTTCCCCTTTTAAATTTTGGGATCACTTTTATTTGTTTTGTTTCTCCCATTTCAACGAATCTGATTTGAACCCGTCAGCTATTACTTTTTTTCAGTCAGAAGATCACCTGCTTTTTTTTTATTGTTTTGATTTCATGATTCTCGCATTTATTTCTATTCAGTTTGTTTTTTTTTTCCCCCCAATTTTTTTTTTTTGTCGTATTATTCGAAATAAATTTTTGGTTTTTTGATAGTTAAAATTTTTTGGGTTTTTACTATCAACGGGGTTTTAAATTTTTTCCTGGGGAGCTTTATATTGTTCCTTGAGAACAGTTATCGGATTTCGTTTGAGATTTTTTGGGCCCTTTCATTTTTAGTATCTATTGATTTGAGAAGAGCTTTGGGTTTTTTCCCTTTTTGATTTTTTGATTTTTTCCCCGGACTTTTTTTCACTACCGTACATTTTTTGGGTAGTTTCCGTTTTGTTTGTCAACAAGTTGTTCGGTTGGGTGTTGGGTTTTGTTGCTGAATATACCTTATTCCAGGATACGTTTTGGTTAGTGCATTTAGTTTAGTCTCACTTTTATGTTTGATTTCTTTTTGGGGGTTTTAGATGTCCCTCTTGGTCTGTCAATGATTAATTGCAATGCAGGGGGAGGGGGCTGTGATATTTGTTTCTATTACTTGAGGGGACTATCTACGGTGTAATTTTTTTTTTTTATGAAGATGTGATCAAAAACAAGATTTGTGGTTTCGTGTACCCGGGAGTTGGTGAATTTATGGTTGAAATGTATCCAACCCTTTAGGGGGTTGAGATATTCGTTGGTATTGTCACTTTTCCTAGAAGATTTATATTAAGATATCCAAGAAAAATATGATAGTTTTGGTATTTTATTAGTTTCTAGGTAATTTTGTGGTAAGTGTTGAGAACTTGTATGTCTGGATGGGGATCTTAATAGTTTTGAGTATTACATGTTCTCCATTGCCAGATTAATTTCACTTTAGTGGGCCCTAGAGTTGTTCCAGAGTGTGTTGAATGTTTTTTAGTATATATATATATATATATATAAAAAAATATATATATATATATATATATATAAAAATATATATATATATATATACCTATATACTACCGCCCCATCGTTCTGTTATTGTATTTGCTATTATTATATATCATTTCATAACCATCCAAGTTTAAAAAATTCGATTTTCCGATAATCCATTTTTCCCGTTAGTACTATAATCAACATCCGAGCCCAATTCATGTGGGATATTTTGAACTCGTCCAGATTTTTATACTTTTTTTTTTGTATTATTTTTTAAATTATTGTTAAACTATTAATTTGGGGAACCCCTTTTTTACACTTGTTTAAATATCGTTTGGGGCGTCCATTTTCAATGTATTTGAAAGGTTTTCACGACGTTCCGAATGTTTTTCCAAAAGTTTTTTGGTAATAGTAATCAAGTTACCACATCGTCTCCAACCTTCAAAAAAAAACCCCGTTTACAGTGTTTAATATTGCCAAGGAAAAAAAATTTTCCCTTGATTTTATCTCAAAGTCTCTTATATACGGGGGGATTACGGCCCATATGGGGCTAAAGTTTTTTAAAAAAAAACACTAAATTGTGTGGTCATTATCAAAAAAGATTACTATAGTAGTACTAAATTGACAAAAATAAAATTTTGGGTGGGGGAGGTTCATTTTTGGAAAATTGATTCTAACCTTTTGGGGTTTTTTTGAAATCGCATAGTTCTGTGAGAATTTTCGTGGGGGTTTATAATTTTTTTGTTTTGGTATGGTTCGTTTTTTTTTGATGGTGATTCTTTTGGAATAGACGGGGGCTATCTCCACAGATTTTTTATTTTCCCCCCGGGGAAAAAAGGGGTGTCTCCGGGGGTTTTCCCCCGATTTGGTGGACGGGGCACTTTTTTGGGGGCTGGAATGGTGCCCATTTTTTTCCCCAGTTTTCCCGGGGTTTTAAATTTCCCCCTTTCGAAAATTTTAACCCTTTTATGAAGATTTGGGATTCCCTTTTTGCAACGAAATGTTCTTTTAATTTTTGCTCTTTCTCTGCTTTAGGAAATCGTTTGCCCTTTTTTTTTAGCAAATTTTTTTAGGACGTTTTTGGAATTTTGGGGGGTTACCCCGGGATTTTTTTTTCCCCGGGAGCCAGGGGAAAAAGCCGTGGTAACTTTTCCAAAAAGAATTTTCCGGGGTTCAAAAATTTTCCGGGTGCAAATAAATTTTTTTTAGGTAAAGTTATTTTCATTTTTCCCCTTTTGAATTCTTTTCCCCCCCTTTTAAAAAATTTATTTTTCCCTTTTTCCCTTTTTTTTACGGGGTCTTTAAAACAAAATTTTGAAAAAATTTTTTTTGGTTTTTTTTTATTCAAGTTCTTCCGTGGGGTAGCTAGTGAAAAGGTATTGTCCCCATTTTTTTTGTTTGCGTCCGAAGGCTTTGAATTTTAATAAAGTTTACAAAAAAAAAACCCCCGGGGGGGATAGTTCTACGCCGGAACTCCTTATCAGCTTTTTTGTTTATTTTTGGGGGGGGGTTGGGTTAATAGTCTTGTTAAAATTTAAGAGTTTTAAATTCCCCTTTCTATATCCGGGGAAAAGATCTTCACATTTAACTACACTTATATCACAGTTTCGGATTTGATTTTTTTTCTTTTTTTAAGTTTTAATCACCCTTTTCCCCGGGGATAGTTGGTAATTCCTTCTGCACCAATGGTTTTTTTGAAAAAAAAAAAAAAGATTGGGTTTAAATCCAAATTTGATTTTGCACCGTCAGTTTAATACATTTTTGGAGTAGTTCATTTATGTTTTTAATATTGGTAATTATATTATTGGATGAAAGATGTGCATTTCTATTCTTTGAGAACAAACTGCAGGGTTCCAAGAGACATATCCCACACAGAGTTGTTATGTTTTTGAAGGAGTTTTTTAAACCACATTATTTACAAAATGATGATTTATATGACAACTATTTGATTTTTTTCCCGATTTTGGGATATGAATATTTTACTTATGCTTTATTTCGGAAAAATTATTTCATCGTGAAATCATCACCCCCATTTAAAAGCATCACAAATCCAGTCCGTCACCAAATGGAAAAAAGTTCGCTAGTAAGTGAAAAAACTTCTGAGTCGGACATAAATACATTTTTGGGGAGGTGGCTCGTTCTCAAATGGGTCACTTGTACATATATGTAATATATATTATATATATATATATATATATATATATATATATCGACTATCTCGAAAACGGCTCTAACGATTTGGATGGAATTTTGTACTTAGATGGGGTTTTGCCTCTTGAGTTCATCTATTTCGGCGGCTTTTCCTAAAAAAAACGCTGATTTTACACAAAAAAAAAATTAAAGTAGGTTGGGTTAAACGGCCGAATCCACCAGATTCAACTACGATATCTGGTAGAACTGGCGAGTCCACCAGATTCAACAACAACGACGTCTGAATAGCGGGTAGGTTGAGTTAGGTTATAAAAAATTTTTTTTTTGTATAAAATCACTTTTTTTTCATGAAGGACACCTTTTTGGTTAAATGCTAAAACCATTTCCAAAATTTAAGATTATCTCAATAGGTATCCCCCGAAAGAACATTATTGTAAAAAAAAAAAAACACCGAGGCTCGGTCCCCCGGGTTACTGTAAATTATTTAGGGAAATAATTTTTTATCCCTTCGGAAAAAGGCAGAATTTGAACGTTTTTTTTACAGAAACCTCCATGTCAAATAAAAAATTTTCCCCCCACAGTCATGTATATTTTGGGATCATTGAATGCTTCCCCTTCGATAATTATCAATTGATTGGTGAAGATTCCACCCCAACCCAAATTATTATCATCCCCCAAACCTAGGGAAAAAAAATTTATTTCTGGTCCTAAATGGCGACTTCAACGGTTTTTTTTTCCCAAAAAAACGAGATAAACCCTGACAGCGGAATTGAGTTTCCCCGTAAAAGTGTCGATAAGCAAAGGAGGAATAAAAAATGCCCCCCTTCAAAACATTTTTTAGTAGATCCGAATAATATTGTCTTCCCAAGAATGAACCCCCTTTAAACAGTGCCAGATTTGGGGGAAACCCTCCATATCAAATGTAGATAGCAGGATATTGAGGGATCCGCAATCTTATTCTTTATTTTGAAATGATCAGATCTATTTAAAGGAACCCCTTGAATTTTTTCACAATTTCATTTAGTTGGTAGTTCCAGAGATCTAATTAAACCCCAAGATGAAAAATTTAACGCTCACTGGTTTTTTTTTCCCCAAGATGCAAAAAATAAATATTCTTCGAATTCATTTTTTGGAAAGTATGCATGAGGTTATATTCATTCATTAAATTTATTCTTCCTAAGCCAATCAATATCTGGGAAAAAAACGATTATGATAGACCAACGCATGACTAATCTCGGGAGAAGTTATATTTTTGGTTTAGGGGTTTCAGTTATAAAAGCCAAAGTCTCATGGAGTTACCCACGCCCATTGGCCTAACATGGTGTATCAACGATGCGATGGTGGACGAAAACCCGTTTGAGCTTTTTTGGAGATAGAAAAAAAAATGTCTCAATTATGTTGTACAGACAATGGAAGCTGTGCCCCAAAAAAAAGAGCTCCCCAAATATACAGGGTGTTTCAAAAAAAGTGTGATATTTTTTTTTTTTTTTAATAAAATCCCAAATCAATAATTTGAAAAAGAATTTTTTTTTTCCACCCCAATTTTCCCTCGGGAAAAAGGGATTTTTATTTTCCAAATGGAACACCCTGTAAATAAGGTCGATCAGAATTGTCCACATCATGTTTTTAAAAAATATGGGGTTTGGTTTTCTTGATTTCCCTCGGAAATGTACCTAATTTTAAGGGAAAAACTGAGAAAGTCATCATAACACCCAAAAACAATTTTTTTTTTTCAATGCTGGGTAAAAAAAGGATTTTCCCCGGCCTTTCTGGAAAAAAATTTAACACATGATTATAAGCAAGAGGGTGCCACAATGCGAATGCCCCTTTTAATCAAAGGGGTTTTCCCCAATTTTTCTGAAATCAAAGACCTTTTACCTAAAGATATATGTCAATATAAATCCCCTTTTCTTTAATTTTGGGCAAGTGTTATATTGGACAAACAGGCAAATTTTATTAAAGGGATGAACCAACACCAAAAGAATAAGCCGAAGCCAGAAAAAAAACATTGAGCAAATCATTTTACCACTGGTCATGATTTCAACTTTTCGTCAGTACAGATTTTGATAGAAACCCGCATATAAAAAAAAAAGGGGATTGAGCGGGGTGATTTTCATCATTGATAGTTTAAAAATGCAGAACCGGGGTGTACAGAGCCTTTTGTTCACAATGTAATAACATATTTTTTCATGATGAAACCATTAGCGATGAGAGCCATAAAAAAATAAAAAAAAAATAGATAAAATTCCCCACATCCTTTTTTCCCGCCGATCATTCCATTTACATTTAATGTACTTTTTCGTTACTGTTCGTGTTCATTTGTTCAGTTGCCCCGTTTATTGTAAAAAGTGTTTTTTCCCATATTGTGATGTATACGAAATCAAAATTTTATCACCATAGTCATAAGACTACGATTTTGAAAAGTTTTTAATCGATTGAAACTAAACTTTTTGTGATGAATTTTCTGTCTTGAGTTTTTCGAAAAAACAAAAAACTCAACCACTGTTATGATTTCATTAACAGCTTATATAATCATTTGTTTCACAAAAAACCCAAATTTACCTATTGTTTTATTGTGTAAATTAAATTTTACCTAAATACTTTTCTTGTATTCTAGCCTTGAGGAACATTTAGAATAGAGATAAAAACGTGGGCTATTTAAAAAAGCAAAAGTTTGTTTTCTTTCGTCCTGAACGCGCTATCCACCCGATGAAAAGGTAACAAAATGGATCGAACAATTTAAAACCCAAAAAAATTCATAGCAGATGTTAAAATAATGATCTCTCTTTTTGAGCAATGCAAAACTGAATTTTTCAATTGTTTCTTTTTTATGCTTCTTTTTTGTGGTGCGTTGGTATCTCGGGGTAGACCTCTTTTTCAAATATTTACAAAACAATCATAGTTTGAAAAAACATTTTTTTTTTTTTTCCAAGTCAACCCAAACAGTTCAATTCCAGTTCATTACTCAAAAATTTATAAACAGGGGCCCTTCAATATTAACAAAAAAAAAGTCCGACAATGCAAAACATTTGTGCACATTTTGAGCGACCTAGCATTCCCAAAGAATCAAAAAAAAATAACAAAGAGAATTGCGAATTCAACCTTTATCCAGTCGATGGATGAAAAAAATTTGTTTCCGAGGTAAGGGAAAACAAAGGGGGGTCAGTACAGGGGCTTGAGGTGTGCCACAAGTCATGAGTCGGAAATTTTTTAAGAAAGGGGAAATTCCTTTTCAAGTATTTTTAAAAATAGCCCTAGTAAACAAAAATGAAGAATTTTAAAAAATAAATAATTTCGTTTGAAATAAAAAAAAGGTCGCATTGATAGTAAAAATTTATAAAACTCGTCGAACCCCCTATTTTGGTCGGCACCTCAATCGAAATTCCAACCATATTTTCAGAATTATAACTAATAGCCCCAGGGCAGATGAATGACCCCGGGGCTTTGAAGCGATAATAGGTTGGTGATATATCATGGGGGGTGTCAACTCAAACGGGGGACTCACCGACTCATTAAATATAATTTTATTGTTCTAGGGGGACGTTTGAATACCCAAAACTTTTATATGATTCTCATAGAACTCTCCTCTTCATTCAGAATCCAGTCGTCGATCTAGTCGCCTAAAAGTTAGTTCAGCTTCTTTTGGGAAGCGAAAAAAATTTTAAATTTCAATTAGCGAAGATGAAGTTTTCATCTTCCCACGGAAAATAAGCGTAGACCCCGTAGAGTTTATTTTTGGAAAGGGAAAATTAATCAACCATATGCAGAATCTTTTGGAAAGTGTAATTCATCAGAAATCATCCCCCAGTAATAACTAAATGAAAGGAATTAATATTTATCAAAAGCTAAATAATCATTTTGGGAAAACAAGTGAACGCGAATTTTTTGGAAAAAAAAGGGAAAAATTAAGTCTTAATTAAACTATTTTTATTATTTCAGGGGGGGTAAGAAATCAAACTGTTTTTTTGGGCAAGGTATATATTTATAGTGTAATAAGAAAATTTTTTTATTATTGATTTCTAGTAGAAGAAATTATTGATTCAAAAAAAGTAAAATTATTATCAATTGTTTAAAAAATTTGAAGAACAGTTATTTTAATTTCAGCCTATTGTTTCTCATTTTTAATTATTGTTTATTCAATCTCACTTGATTTTTCTATACTTTTTTTCTCAGAAAATTATACCAGGTTCAATAGTTGTTTTATATTTTGGGAAAATACATATATATATATATTTATTACAAGCCCCTTTTTAATTTTTATTTCGAAACGATTTGAGATTGGTCTTTGTACCGTCAAATTAAGTTCCCCGCTTCATTTACATAAGGGAGAAACAAGACCCCGCCGCTCTGGGAAATTGTTCCGGGTTTTTGGTCAATAGACTGATAACACTCAGTATGTTATAACAAAAAGGGGGACAGGTGTGGTTTTTTTAATAAGAACGCCCCGGGACCCTCTTATATTTAAAAAAAAGCTGGAAGCCTGGGGAAGGGGAAAAAAGAAAAAAGTTTTGAGTTTTTGAGCGCCATTCTGGCAGCGTTGTATATAGTCCCCAGGTGTAAGATATTTTTTTTTCATATATTTCTTTTTGAAAAAAGAATATTGTATGTTTGTTTTGGAGTTCATAATCTGGTTATCCAAAAAAACCCCCTGAGCTACCAACCCCTTTTCGGCCCTTTTTGGCAAAAAAGACATATGACATATGGTGGAGGCACCTTTGTTTTCCATTCCGAGGTTTATTCTCCAAAATAAATTTTCCCCTTGGGAAATACCTCGAGCAAATTTTTTTTTTGAAAAAGGGCGAATTTTGTATAGTTATTTGTTGATAACACTTTTTATTTCATTGCCCCCCCATAAATAAGGGGAAAATTTTGTACCATTGTGCAGTCATTGTTATGTAGTAATAAAAATTCTTATTTTTCCTTTTTCTGTGAGATGAAAAAAAATTTGAAGTTTTCTTTATAATTTGATTTTACACCTTTTTTTTTTTCATGCATGATTACTACAAAATCGGAAGAAAAATTTTTAGTTCATTTTAGAAAGAAAAAAATTTTTCAAAAAAAAACAAGTATATGTCTTGGGAAAAATTTTCCTAGCCAAACAGTGGGAAAGATAACTATCTTGGGAATTTTCCCGATAGGAATGCTTTTGAAAATGAAAAAGGGAAATTTAAGTTTGAAATACGGAAGATAAGGGTCTTTGTAGTGGTCCCAAATGGTGATTTTAAATTTTGTTTTTTTTCTTGAATTTTTTCCGAATTATGTAGTGATGGGGGATGTTCAACCCCATAGAATAAAAACGAAATAAGAAAAAATGATGAAAATTCCTTGATGGCCGACATAAGCTTCATACACGCCTTTTTTGTTGATTTTTTTTTATTTAAAGAGGGGTTTCGAGTGAATTTGAGGACATTTTGACTTTGGGGGGCTTTAAAATTTTTGAAAAAAATTTCATGAAAGGTACCCCTTTTAGAATTTGACGATACCTCGGGAAAGCAGGGGGATCATATTTCATGAACTGGAGGAGAGCTTTGGGGGATGTGTCGGGGGAACGACATGAAAGCTTGCCTTTAGATCGATATTTTTGATATTTTGCAAAAGAAACGTGATTATCGTGATTTAAAAATGTCAAGTTCATCCGGTTATGAATATCAACTATTGAATCATGTTTGTGGAAACAACATTGAACACCAAAATTATAAAAGGAAAAAATTTTTGAGGAATAAAATATAACAAAAATATGCTTCAATAATATTTCCAAATATGGATAAATTATATTTCAAATAATACCAAATAATATTTTGAACCTCTTTTGGGTACCTTGAACTAGTAATTTTTTTTATTTTCCCCAAATTTTCGAAAATGGAAATTTTTTTTAATCGAATTTTGTGTTTAACCAGATTATGAACATAGAATCCAAAACAAATAAAACAATATTTATTTTCAACAGAAATATATAAAAAAAAAATTTTTACACCTAAGGACTATATAAAACAACGCTGTGAACGGCAGCCCCGGAATAAAAACCACATTTCACCCTTCTCAGGCTTCCAGCTTTTTTTCGGGGGCACCCCCCCGACTCATGACTACTGACTTTTTTTTTTTTCCCACCTCGAAAACTAAATTGTTTTCACCCAAAGGGTGGACGAGGTTAGCAATTCAGCAATTCCCCTTTGTTATTTTTTTTTATTCTTGGGAAATTTAGGTCGTTTAAAATGTGCCCAAATTTTTGCATTGTGGGCCTTTTTTATTGTTGAAAAATTAAGGACCTGATTTTTTAAATTTTTGGGAATAATGAACTGGAATTGAACTGTTTTGCAATCTTGGAAAAATAAAAAAATTTTTTACCCTTTAACTTATGATTGTTTATCCCTACAGATATATATCTAGGGGCGTGGGGTTTCGGGGACCTTGCTGGCCACTGAATGGGCCTGTTCCATTTTTTTTCCATTCATGTCTGCCCCATCTTCTCAACCGATTTTGAGGGGGAAAGGCGCGCCATCATGTTGGTAAATATAATTTTAAATGGTGTCGAACGGTATATCCCCCCAAAAAATTTTGTTATATCATCTCGAAAAATCTTTGAAAATTTTCCCCCATTCAGTGGCCTATATGACATAGGGAATTTTCCCATGATTTTGTTTTCCCGATAATCCCCCCCCCAACATTTATTCCGACCATATTTGGTTATCAAAAATCTGATCCAATAGGCACCCCTTTTCGTCGAGTATTTAGTGGCAATTGTGTCTATTTCCCATTACATTTCTTCTGAATATGGATTCGTCACAAAAACAAAATGTATTTCAAAAAATTTTTCCCACGCGAATGTAATTCAATATATTTTCGCAATAGAAAACCCTTTGGCCCCAAATGATCCATTCCATAGAGTTTTTTGATGTTATTCAATTCGGTAGGGAGGGAAGGGATTTTTTTTTTTTCAAATTCTGTTCACAAAGGGACTAATATCCACCCTCTTTTCCCAATTTTTTTATTTTAGCATGGGGGGATTCTTAACTGCCGGCCCATTCCCGCGAATTTATTCCCTTTATTTGTTGCAATTTCATTTACTACTCGCCTCTTTTTGTACAAATCTTTCTTAAACCCCCAAAAACCCCTCTGGTCGTAAAAGGGGAGTCAAAACCGGCTTAAAGCCCACCTTTCTGTGAAAATTTTTTGAATTTTTTGGGGTAGAGGATTGCATTTAAAAGATCCCAAAAAAACCCTGGTGTTTTTTAATTGATTCGATTTTGTTTAAAATTTTTTTGGGGACAACAAATGAGAAACTTTAAAATTTTCCCCTTTTAGAACTTCATTAGTAGATGGCGAGGTTAAGGAATTTTTTCAGGGTCACGCAAAATGTCAAACTTCAAACCTATGAAATTTTCTTTTTCTGACAACATTACTTCATGAAAAAAATTGTGGATTGATCGTTTACAAAGATTATATTTCCCTACGAACAAGATCCCCCCTCAGATCAGTTGGCGCAAAAAATAAAGATGGAATCCTCGAAACTTACTAGAATGTTTCATCTGTCTGTCAAAACGTTTTTCAGAAGTCGACCTTTTGCGATTTTTTCGAAGTGATTTTTTCCCAAATGGCCTTTTGGGGGGGAGGAAACTTCCACGAAGGAATGAGAAAAGGTAGGAGAGGGACTGATGTCTCTGGATGATGAATTAATTTGAGAATTGAGGAGTTTGGGAAAATGTCCCGATGAAGTTCCATTAAACTTTCCGATAAAAACCCTATTACCGAGCCATTCACTGCCCATCTCGCCAGCCCTATTTTAACCAACCTTCTGATATGAACGAAATCACAGAGATCATTGTAGATATCATAAAATCTGTTGATGAATTTGGGAAAAATCGATGAATCCTGATGGAATTTTGGGGCTGCTTTCCGCTTTTAGTAACTTCTGGAAAAAGGGGGAGCCCTACTAAAAAAAGGTGGGGGAAAGAAAATCTAAATGCTTTTTTTTTTTTTTTTCAGTTACACCCCGCATGAGATAATCGGAGAAGGAGGGCGATCAAAAACAAGAAAAGTTGTTCGAAAGAACAAGGCCCACCCCCCAAGATCGAAAAGGCCCAAGACTATGATTAGGATTATTTATCACTTTTCAATGAACACATGAATTCCACGAGTAAGCGTGGACTTTTCATTTTATGAAGATATCTTTGATTTTGGCTATGAATTTCGAACCGTCAAGAGGGTCCCATGGCTCTTGGGAAAAAAAAAAAATATCCACTATATTTAAAATTTCCCCAATACTTTTAGTCGGGAAGATTGTCATCCCCAGGGGTTTTTTTTTTTTACAAAATATATATAAATATAAGAAATAAATATGAAAGTGAGGGATAAAATCTTTTTGACTTGTTAGTCTAACGGGAGTTCTAAGTTAAAAAAAATTATTACAATGGGCAAAGGTAGTGTAGTTCAGAGAAGATTCTAATAAATTTTTATTTTTACGAGAAATTTTTACTAGTAGTGGAATAATATTAGATTTCAGCCCCCGGTTGGGGGATTGGGAAATTTTTTTTACCGTACATTATGATGATGTAAGGAACAACATTGAAAAGTTACCAATGTTAAGTGGGGTTTTTAATTTATTATGTAAAAAACAAGTTTCAAAATTACATTGTTTATTGAATATTTTGGGAAAAATATAAATTTTTTTTTTTTTTTAAAAAACTGATACTGTCATTCGAAAGAAAAAAAAGATTTTATACCAAAAGGTTCATGATTTTTTTTTAAATAAAAACCGTTAGCTGCAGTTTTTTTTTTTCTAACGAAAAAAAAGGGAAGTAGGGTATCTTTTTGGGGACAAGTACCACGAGCGCCTAACTTTTTTTTAAAAAAAAAATTGATCTAATTGATAAAACTAAGCTAAAAAAAAATGTTAATGAAAAAAGGGAAAAAAGTAGCTAACGGGATGACTTGATTTCAAAAAATAGGAAAAAAGTACATATTTTTAAGTTCGTCAAAGCAAAATTTTTCTTAAAAAAATCAAAAAAAGACGGCAATTTTAACCGATAAACATCTAAAATTTTTAAAAGTTCATTTCAAAATGACATTTTGAGAATGGAAAAATAAAAAAAATAAAAAAATTTTCCAAAAATTTCAAATGTGGAAAAATTTAAAAAATTTAAATTTAAAAATTTTAGGGACTTTTCCCAAAAACCCTTTTAAGTTTAAAATTTATTCGAGTTTTTTAAAATGGTTTTTGATGAAAATTTTTTAAAATTGTAATCTGAAAATTTCCAAGAAGGTTTAATTTTTTTTTAAAAAAAAATTGGAAAAAATTTAAAAATTTCGACCTAAAAGAACAAATGTTGCCCAAAAAAATCCGTAAAATTTTTTTGTTAAAAGTTTACCCAACCAACATATATTTATATTACGACCAAAGAAGGTAAAACCCCCGGTATTTTTTTTTTTTCAATATAAATTAAAACAAAAAAAATTGGTTTTTGTAAATTGACAAATTTTTTTTTTCATTTTTATAAATGAGTTCCTGTTTTAAGATTTTCGTTCAGAAAAAATTTTTATTTTTTAATTTTTATATTAAATTGAAAATACATTTCGAATGTTAGGGGAGAGATTGAACACGGAATACCCTTAACCGGTAAGTTTAGTGCTCACCTGACGCTCTAATTGTTATATTGATTTTTAAAAAAAAAATGATTAAATAAGGGTTTCACTGAAAAAAGGGAAAAAAATTTTTACATCAAAATGTAAAAAAATTTTTTTTTTTGAATGAAAACTGTAAGCTGCAAAATTTTTTTTTGCTAACATGGGGGTTTGGGGAGGAGCACGCAGCCACGAGCGCTTTACACTAAATTTTTTTTTATAACTTTTGTTTAAAATTTTGGAAAACCGCAAGCAATTTCTAAGTAATATCAGAAGGTTTCAAGAAAATCCATGGAGCCCCTCCAGGTTTCCCAAAAAAATAATGGATGATTTTGAGCTTTTTTAAATTGCTATAGGGTTAAATTTGAGTTTTTGTTAAGATATCGTGTTGTTCGCCAAAATAGTGAACACCTCTTAATTTGTCCAAAAGCTGAGAGGGCCCTTTTTCACCCAGATGGGATTGGGAAACCAATTGAAGCTTCGCCCTTTCGGAAGCTTTAAAAGTAAAAAGTTTTTGGATTTTCCGCAAAAAAATTTCCTTCAGACTGAATATAGTTTTTTTCGGGAAAGGAAAAGATTGCATCCCCCGCACTTTTAAGGGTTTCCCAAATTGAGTAATTGTTTGTAATTTACAATTTCATAAAATCATTATCCGCCCCATCATAAGTTTTTTTTATACAAAACGGGGATAGAAATAAAAGTATGAACTCGGTGGACCCGTATAAAGGAAAAAAATTAAACCCCATACAAAATGAATTGGTACGGTTAATAATCGAATTTTCCCGGGAACACCCCCAAAAAATTATATATAAACATTTACATAAGTACATGGAATATTTGTTCAAAAATATGTTCATCGACGATAAACCCCCAAAAATTGACATACCCCAAAGGCGAAAAAAGCAAAGTCACAGAACGGATAAAAAGTCACAAATCACAAAACCCCTTTGTGTGGTTTTAAAATTGCAGGTTAGTGAATTATGACAAGAAACGACGTCGGCGCCATTTTGAAACTCTAGATAACCCTTTATCATCTGGTGTTCCCCAGTCTGTCCCAATATTTTACAGGTAGGGAAGTGAATACACATGGTTTTTGAAACCTTTGTATTGAGACAGCACATTGGTTGGTAAAAGGAGAAAAAAACGAGTAGAACCCACCGTCATCGATCCCGCAGTGTTATCACATGGAGCGGTCGAAAGGTTAGTTTGTCGGGGGTTAAAAAAGTGGGTATCTAGTGTAATTCATCCAATTTGGTTTACTGTTACCTTGCAAAAATGCCCGGGGTCTGGGTGAGTCCTTTTCCCTAAAAAAGGAAATAATAAATCGAATTCATGATACGTCTGTGTATCGCTTTCACTCAAATCAATTTTTGGGACCTCTTTGGGAAAATTTTTGTTATAGCTTCGCTTCGACATCTTCGTGTGGAATTGTTCATCAAGTGGGTGAAGGACAAACATGGTTCAATAGGAATGCACTCTAGTTTGTCGCTAGCCAGCATGGGTTCCAGTGCAGTTCTTGTGAAAAGAAATGGATCAAAAATAATTTGTAGCATTGTTGGTTTCTCGAATTCTGAGATCAGAATCCCGGAGATCAGTTATTATAGTTTTCCCGGGGGAATGGTGGCTGAAAGAAAGGGGAGAAAAGTGGATATCCGCTGTTTGCAGGCAAAGAAATATTGATGTTGGGTTTGACCATAAAAAATTGAATTGAAAAATATATTATTTAAAATTAAAATGATGGTGAGAAATATAATCATCTGTATTAGTTTTAATTCTGAGCTCTTTGGGGTTTTCCCGCAAAACTTTTTCCCACAAAATGATCACAAAAATTTCCATCAGTTCATCCGGGAGACGGGCTATGTCAACTTTCAATAAACCTGCCCCTTTGAAAGGGGGTTTTTTTCGAAAACATCCGTTACTTTTTAGAATCCGCTGCGGATCATAACTGACAAATTTTTAAAAGATGAGTTCAAAAGCGTATGTTTTTGGCTAACTCAACATTAAAACCGCTAGGGGGAGCTGTGTGTTTCCCGGTCGAGTTTCTTCGACCCCCATAGACCTTTTAATCAGGATATCGAACTGCATTCATTCTACTAGAAAAATGAACATTTCATGTCACAGTCACCCAAAATGTGGATCATATTTATCATTTCTCCGGTTGATCATTCCATTTTGATGCGAAAAAATCAGGGTTTCAACTATAAATTCACCTCCCCCATAATTAAAAAGTCAAATTTGTTGACAATTCTTTTAACATTCCCATAACAGTTGGGTGTTTCCAAAAAGGGGATTTTGAAAGATTGATAATATGATCTTCATTTCGGGTAGATGTTATAGGAGCTGCTTTCAGCTAGTAGGATGTATGATATGGAAATTACGTTCCGAAAGTTTTCGAAAAGAGAGATTTCTTAAAACAAGAAGTTTAAGGCACGAGAAGTAAAAAAAAACGGGGCGGAAAAACAATGAAGAATAGCGATAATGTCGTAAATTGTTGGGGGCCCTTTATGTGAGTCTGGGGGAAATTGCAAAAGAATTTCTTTGGGGGCGCAGCAAGGTCCCAAGACCCTAGATTTCTATCTCCTTTGGGGTATGTTAAGGGGAGGTTAGCGCGAGCCCCCACGAGACTAGGGGGACATGAAGAATAGATTTTAAAAATTTTTCCGCTCTTTTTCAAGATCATTTTTTTTAAAAATTGAAGAGAATTGTAGATTTTACTCAATTTTTGCAGAGCTCGAAATGGGAGATTTTTAACAACCGCTTTATTCACGCTTTTTTTGAAAACCCCCTTTTCCCTTTGTTACCTTTTCTGTCTAGCATTGAATAAAAAAAAAAACGTTATTGCTGTTAAGGGTGACTTTTCCATATTTTCCTAGGGGAAAAAAATACATTTTTGATGGAAACTCAAAAAAACCCTAAATTTTCTGCAAGCTCGTAGTGTGACTATTCTTTTAAAAGGCCCCTTTACAGGGTGTTCCCCTTTGAAAAAAAACCGGGGAAAAAAAGTATCCCGAGTTTTGGTTTCCCCCGTATAGAAAAGTGCTATTCCGTAAAGTTGGGGAATAAAGAAAAAACAACCATTTCTGGGGGATATTAAAATTGGAAAATTTCTTCCCTTCCCTATTATTTATTTTGATATATTTGGTGTTGAATGAATTACATAAATCAATCAAAAAAATTTTTAAACCTGGTAAAAAAAAATTTTGGGTGGGTTTTAAAAACGTTATTGTTAACAAAATATGCTACTGGGTCTATTACCGTATATCTTGAACGGTGTGGGTCCCTAAGAGAGAAAAAAAATTTTTAGTTTTGGGTATGATATAACAACCCTTTCTGGGTTGGGGCAAAAACCCTTTTTTTTTATGGACTTTTTTCCCCTTTCCCAAAGTATTGAACACTGAGGAAGATGAAAGAATCATACTCACCTAACTGTAGTTCGGTCACATCTCCATGTATAGGTATGATCTTTCCAAGGGGCCCGGGGATTTTCCCGTATATCAAAACCTAAAAAAAAACTTTCAAGACCTGTTTTTTAACCCGATTCAATTTCACACCGCCATATTTTTTAAAGCCGTCGTTCTTTCAATACTTTTTTTTTTACTTTTGAAAGTATATTTTTTCCAACTGAGGGAATTGGGCCGGGTTTTTTCAATCAGAACTTTGCCAATGAACCCACTTCCTCCAGTTATAAAAAAAAAATCTTTTTTCCTTTAAAAAAAATTCCGGGAAAAGAAGCCATTTCTAACAAGTTTAAATCACCCCCGGGAAAACTCAACGATTAAAAACAACTACCATTTTGGGAACCCTTTTAAATTTTGCGGAAATGGAATTGAAACAAAAAGACTTTCGATTACTTGACCCCCAAACCTTTCGCCAAAGCCCGCTACATTATCTATTATAAAAACATTCAACCGCTGATTTCATTCACCATGATAATTGTATTATTCCTCAGGACTATTCTCTACTACTACCCAGAAAAGTAGGTGTAAGTTTGCTGAATATCTGCTTTTTTTGGGGGGGGTTTTAAAAATTTTTATGAACAAGAAAAAAAATGAATGCCCCAGTTACTTTTTTTATTTTATGAACGACCTGTTTACAAGGGACAACGATTGGGACTGATTTTTTTCCCAAATCTGCAGGTGCGGAAACAAACGACCCATATAAAAAAAACATAAAAGTAAATGCGGGTACAAAGGGGGGAAAAAAATATCGTAAATAACCACACTTTTTCAACCCCCCCAGATGTTTTAAAGAGATAATTTCCCAAAACCCCCTTAATTATAAAATGAAAAAAAATTCGACAATGAACCCGATACCCTGAATTGATCTTTTTAGAGGCTCGAAAAAAAGTTTTACCTCGGTTGAGATATGAACGACAACCCCAAAGAATTTTCCCTCATGGATACCGCTTTTTGAAGTTCCCCTTTCCGGGCTGTTCCACCCACCTTTTAATTTTCACAAAAATTTTGACCAAACATTTAAAATCAAAGACAGCTTGTATTATCGCGAAAACAACCCGCTGTCTTTTTAGTTCTGATTGTTCTATCAGATCGTGTTCTCAAAGACGTAACCATGGATACGGATCGCGAACAAAAATTTGACATTTTGACCGAAAATAATTATAGCTGCAAACGTCAAAATTAGTCGTTTCTGTGCTACCAAACGATGTGGGTGAACCCAAAAAAATTGAAGAAAATATACCCAGTAACACAAAAAAAAACAAAAAAACTTATGAATGGAGACAATTAATGAGGTCTTAACCAACCACAAATTAGATGGGAAAAAAGCAACGAAAAAATTAGCATTCATTCTAATGCGGAAAGTCAATATGCGGAAAGTTGATGGTAGTGATCCCAAGGGGAGGTTATTTTAAACCATATGGAACACTACTTTCAAAATTATTACAGGAAAAATACTTTTTGGGATCATAGTCATATTATTTTCCAAAGATATAAAGTTTAAGGACGCGAGGGCGGCTCGAGATAGTAAGAGAAAATTGTTGCAAAATAACCCGATATTCTCCAAACCCGGCTAGGTGGTGATAAAAACTATACAGATACTAAATGGCTCACCAAAAAATTTTAAAAAACCTGGGAAAATGTCCCCCTGGGTATTTACCGGGAAACCCTTTTATCAAAAGGGGGAATTTTTTACCAATGACAGACTTTTTTTTGACAGTGGGAAAGGCAAAGGAAAAAATATAATAATAATAACTGGTACAAAATTGCCCCATTGGTATCAAAAAAATATCAAAATGGACAAAAATATCTGCAGAAAAGATAGGGTTAGACACTAAAAAAAATGAAAATAACATATCACTCTAATCGTGCCACCGAGAGTCAGTTACTACAATCCGGCGTTGGTGAACAAAAAAGTTTTGAAAATTTTGGGAAGGAAGTTCGAACCCCGATGAAACCGTATTTTTCATCTTGGTGCTGGGAAAATCATCAGAATTGGGAAAACTTTTTGGGGATCCAAGACATCAAGTAATAATACCAACAAATATTGTATCCACCTAATAACGGGCCCTACTATTAATTTTTTTTTTCAATTACAACCCTTTATAATAATTTATCGAGAATAATGTATTCATAAAAAAATTTTTTATTGTTATAGGTAACACATAATAATCAAAAAAAAAAACTTTTATAGTTGGAATAAATATTTCATGATCATAATTAAATTGAATAATTCCCTTATTATTGAATTTCTTCCTCTTTATTCTGCCGAATTTAAATTTTTCAATCTTCACCCTTTTTCGGAAATAGTTAATAAAAAAATTTCCCCCCTGATTGAATTTTTTTATAATTGTCTTTTTTTTTAAATCAACTGAGTTTTGAAAAACCCCCTCGTCCTGGGACTGGGGGTTTTCGCCCAAATCAGTTTCATTTAGAAAAAAAATCGACAGAAAATGCAGTCACCAGTGGTAGGTATTACTACTTTTAGTGTTCAATTTTCCCCCTCTCGGGTTTCTGGGAGAAAAACCCTTAAGTCTAGTCGAGAAGTGAGTTTTTCCCCCCCGAAAATTATTCCGTCTCCAAAAAAAAAAGGGGCTATAGCTTATTGATTTGGAATGAATTTTAGAAAAAAACTTTTTGTTTTTTTTATGCTAAAAAAAAAGAAAATTTTTATTAACGAAAAAAAAAAAAAAATGGTTTATTTTTTTCGTAAATTACTTGAAAAACCCATGAGCGATAGCGAAAAACGAATAAAAAAAATTCTTAGAGAGGAGGGAATTTCGAATAAAAAAAGTTCTGACTCATGAAACCCATCTCCATTATTTAGAATTTTAATTTTCCTGAAAAAGGGGGCCCCCGCGATCCCTTAAAAGGCATTTCGCGCCGCCTTTTAAGAGAGTGCCAAAACCCCAAAATTAAAAAAATTTTTTTTTTAGTGTTAAATATGAAGTCAATAATTTGAATTAATTATGGTATGCTTTTTTAACTTGAAAAAAAAAGGGCCTGTTGGTAAAAAAAAGAAGGATTTTTCCAAAAGGGGATTTGTTAATTAGTCTTTTTAAACCCCGGTTTTCAAAATTTAAAAAGGCAAAATGTTGGAATAATAGCCTAAAAAAAATTTTTCGCCGCTGGAGCCCCTTTTATATATACTTAAAAGGATCACGCTTTAAAAATTTTCAAAAAAAATAGTTAATTTGTTTATTATATTTTTTTTTTTAAAAGCAAAAAATTTTAAAAAATTTAAAAAAAATTTTTTTTAAACCAAAGATTTTATTTTGGCATCGATCGGGGCATTCGATAACATTCGAAAAAAAAGTTTTTGAACATTAACTTAATATTGAAAAAAAAAATTTTTTTGGTCATTTTATTGTATAGACACTTAAGATTTTTTCAAAAAAAAAATATTGCGTCAATGTTACGAATTATTTCCTTTGGGGGAGTACTCTTTGGAAAACATTTTCCTTTCCCTCATTTTCCTTTTATGAGTTCTTAATTGAGACTGAATAGAAAATCAAAAAGACTATCTGAATGAAAAAAAAGCAAATTTTCAATAACAGATGTTTTTTTTCGAGGGTCTTTTTATAATTTTTATAAGATTTTAATTCAATGTCCAGCGTGGTTTTTTGCCAGGAAAATAGTTGTTTTCTGTTAGATATTCACAAAAATAACTTATTCATCGTGGATTTTCAACACAAAAAAATTTTCAGTCAATATTTCTGGAGAATGTTTTTTCTTTTTTTATAAAAAAAAATTATTGTGTATTAATTTTTTTAAATTTTTACATTTAAATAATTAGTTGGAATTTTTTCTAAATTGACTTTTTTCAATGAATAAGGGAAAAAATGAAAATATATTGAAAATTAGGTGTTCATTATTCATTTTTTATAAAATTTTAAATTCATTATTTTTTTTTCCCGCAAAAAAATTACAAAAAAAACTATGAAAAAAAATTGAAAGAAATTGATACCAATTTAAGAAAATCTATAAAAATAAAAAAAAAAAATTTCGAATGTGTTGCATATGGTTGTTTTGTATTTTTTAGTAGTTTCAAAAAAAAATATAATGAGATTTAATTTGTTTATAAAAAATTGTTAACAGAATAAACAAAAAATTTTTTTAATTTTATTTTTGTTTTTCATTAAGAAATCCCGTTTGATTTTTAAGGGAAAAAACACCCTAAATTTATCTTCAAATAATAGAAATATAAAAAACTATTATAAACAATAAGAATTTTTTTAAAATTTTTTTTTTTATTTATTATAATATTCCGAAACAACCAAATGAAAAAAACTTTTTTTTTTAAAATGAATTTGTTTTAACCAATTTATAAACAAATGTTCTAAAAAAATTTTCCCGAATATTATCAATTTCTTTGACCCAAAAAAAGCAAAAGCAATACATGTGGAAAAAAAAAATGGTTTAAAAAAATTTTTAAATTTTTATATCGTTTTTTGTTAATTGTAAAATGTTTTTTTTTATTTTAGTATTTATTTTTTAAATTTTTTATAATTTATAATACAGGGTGTTTTAGATTGAATGCTGATGGGCGATTTAATTTTTTGAGAAAAAATTTTCATGAACATAGGTCCGAAAACCGCTTTATTTCTGAGATGGGATGTTAAAATTTTAAAAAAAATCATTTTTTTTCCCAATTTTTTGAAACCGTTTTATTCCCAGCAAAGTACGCATCAAAAATTTTTTTTCCATGATAAAGGGTTTCTTATTTTCATCAATGGCGTTCCTGTTAACATGCCCTTATATTTTCGATCAAAATAATGATAGTCACGTCTTTTCCAAATAAATAAAATTTTGAATTGTCCCCATCTTCATAAAAAAGGTTTCCCGTTTTTTTTTGTCCGGCGGACGGTTTTATTTGAAAATTAAATAATTATTTGCTCGTCCCTATTCGATTTTTTTCTTAGTCTTAATTCCAGATTGTGGTAACCAAAGGGTCTAAAAATTTTCATAATTTTATGGTAACTATTTTTAGTTTTTTAATGAGGCATAAAAAATAAATTTTTTTTTTATAAACATAACCTTTAAAAAAAAATACCAAAAAAATTAACGTTTAAAAAAGTTTCCCCCCGGAGATGCAAGATTCAGCCCTCCCCGTCATTTACTCCCTATTTTTTTTGGGAAAATTCTGGTGTATCCCTTATTGCTTCAAGAAAACTATTAGGTTTCGCAATTCTTCCTCAGTTAGAATTTTGATATACACCAAAGTCTTAATTTCCCCCCGAGAAAATAATCAAGACTTTTTAGTTGGGGTGCTCCCTGACCTGTTTTAAACGACCATCCAGCAACAAAGTTTTTTCAATGTTCGCGTGCCAGAGCACTAAAATGGGGTACACCCTCGTGCATAACCCACATGCGATTTTTCATTGAAAAAAGGGGAAAATCTTCCAGCAGAATTGGGAATTATCTTCAAGAAAGGGGATTTATTCCCTTCAATCTGCGGGGGGAAGAAGGTTCAATTAGGTAATTCCAAACCGCCCCGACATTCAATGAGAACGGGCCCGGTGAAAATTCCACGATTGCATACGGATTTTCCTCGGCCCAAAATGATAATTTTGGGAATTTGATCTTGTTTTTAGTAAACCAGCTTCGTCCGTGAATAAAATTTCCTGTCAAATAAAAATTTTCAGTAACGTTTTGGGAAAACATTGGGGGAAATTTACTCAATGGAAAGTCTCGAGGAAGTAGAGAAGAAAATGGGAAGAACCCCATAAAATATGGGGATATTAAAAATTAACTTGCCTGTACTTATTTGGATTTCGTCAACTGAATTTAAGAAGCTACCCAATTTGGGGGTTTTCGAAGTCCGATGTGCCCTTTTCAAGTGATGATTTTAAAACTTGTTTCATATAACCCTTTTTTGCAAGGGAAAAACCCTTTTCATGAGAAGATAGAGGACAATCACAAAATAATATTTATTTGGGAAAAAAAAAGATCATTATTTTGACAAAAATATGGAACATGTTGACAGGGACGCCACTGATGAAAAAAAAAATTTATTTTCATGCGGGACTTTCTATACCAAAATTAAAGAAAAGCCAAAAGGTTTCAGAGATATTGGGGAAAAAACTGATTTCTTTGTTGAATTTCAACATTCTGATTCGAAATGGAGGGTTGGTACCATGTTCATATGGAAATTTTTCAAAAAAACATCCAGGGATTATCCCCCTTTTGGGTCAGCATTCAATTACGGAACACCCCGTACAAGAAGATTTCAAGGAGCGAAAAATTTTGAAGTATTATTCAAACATTTGTGTCGTTTTTTTTTAAAAACCCAGGTCCCAAAAAAAGGGCAATTAACAAATGCCTAACTTGTTGAAAAATGATCCTATTTTTTTTTTGAAATCTTTTGGGCTTCCAAGTGTTAAAAAATCCCCAACTTATTCAAAATTCGAATAAATATTTAGTAGTTTCGAAAAATATTATTGAGCCAGGGTCACGTGGAGCCCCATTTTCAGAGTTAAAATTATAAATTTGGAGATAGAGTTTTAGAAGACGTTTGAATTGAAAAAAATT